>VDFB02105147.1:0-23403 GCA_007258455.2 Sequoia sempervirens | reverse complement strand
TTTTAGTGTAAAGCTTTCAGTGATATTTTTTTAATGTAGAGCTTCTTTTGTGAAGTAGGTGGTTAAATGTTCTATTCTTTAGATGGACCTTGAAGTATTTGAGGAGGATCATTATTTATAAATGATGTTCATATGTAAGTTCCACCTGTTTTCGTAGAGACAGTGTGATCTAAATACTTTTGTCATTTAAACTAACTTAAAAAAGATAATCTTAGTAATCATGTGGACAAGACATTTGGATTAAGTTGTCGTTTTTTGCCAGTACGGGTAGTAAAGTTGGTTTGGGTCGTGGTTTGCTCTCCATTGGTTTCATGTTCAACTCCACTCCTGGGTTTATCCAGTTGAGATTGACTTGCTGGCTGTTGGGTCCCCCCGTAGGGGACTAGTCTCGCCCCCACTCGCCCCAGGTACCCAAGATACACGCTGTTGGACTGTTAGGCTGGGTCGCGGGGATACCTTTAAAGTTAACTCCTTCTTTGGAAACTTTTTCTATGTCATCAATTTGTAATAGGCTTTCTAATATCGTTTTATATTTAGAGTTGTTTTAGGAAAGTGTATTTTCCTTGTTTGTAAAGTGATTTTTTTTTGCTCTCCACTTTTGTACTTTATATTGAAATGGATTTTTGTGAGGATCTATATAAGGACATTAGTTTTAATGTTTAAAATCAAGCTTGAAATCAACCTTTAGGTTTTTAAGTGTTTGGCTTCCAAATGCAATTTTTTCTTTAGTCTATGTTACATGGTGAATGTTTTTTGTGACTGAAACATATTTTAGTCCTCTTAAATAGTGTAATGATGTTGATCTTTGAATCACTTATTTTTGTTTTCTTTATGTCTTCATTATGTCTTGTAAGGGCTTCTCCTTATTCTCTCAAAGTCTTTAATATGATTGGTGTGCCTCCCTTGCTTTAGTACAATGATTGATTACTAACCACTATAATCATAGTGACAAGCTTGGGTGGTCATATCAAGTAGATAGTGGTCTAGTACAATCCATGCTAGTATTTGTTAGTGGTATAAGTGTTATCGTGAGTTAATGTGTCATTCAATCTTTCGTCAATTTATTCAAAAATTAATGGAGGTCTAGATGGAAATTGTTTATTCGTTATGACTAAGCTAAATGTTATTTTAAGCTCAATCGATCAATTTATCGAAAGATAAATTTTGGTAGCTATTTAGAGGGTTATACTTATCTAGATTCTAGTTTTTATATGATGTAAGGTAAACTTGAGGGAACAAATTATTGTTATATCTTTCTTTGCATGTTCAATATAATTTTCATCTTCTATTTAGAATTATTAAGGTCATACATTATAGTAAGCAAACTTTAAAAATACTTAGTTAAAAATATTTAAGGTACTTATGTATAAAGGATATGACTAGTATATAAGGAAAAGTGTTTTAACCTTCGATCCTAATGCTAAGAATTCCAAAACTCAATTTTTTGGGCTTTAGAATAGGAAAAATATTGTTTTTGTGTCTAGAGGTCATCTTTCGCCCCAAAAGTGCATTCGGGTAGGGTAAAATTTGTTCCTATATGCCCTAGATATGGACCTCTTTGAAACATATGATTAAAAAAGGTCTCAATCAGCTTCCCAAATAAAAATTTATGGGCTCCAAAATTTGGTTCTCCCACATTGGAAATTTAAGAACATCTATGAACTATTATAGGGAGCTATGCTTCTTACCCAATTTTTTGAAATGTGTTATGGAACATCATTAGTCATCTTAGGATGGAGATAATGGATCCAAACTAAACCACCCAGGATGGTGAATCAATTATGATCAAGTTATGGTAGGTGGAAGGAAATTGTTATTTTTACCATATTGAATCATCTTAGGAATTGAGCATATTGGGATTCAATCCTATAATTTTCAATTGTACTTTGAATCATAATTTATTTGTGGACTTAGTTCTTATTTTTTCCATATAACATAGTTGAGATGATAAATTTTGTATGGGTATTCATTTTTCAAATATTCCATTAATTTCATTCATCATGTCCTCCTTTGGTGTTAAAATTTATAAAAATGCACCCAAACTATTTGTAACTATGGGAATTTTCCTAGGGTTAGCAAATTAGAGCATAAACACAAAAACCCAAAGCAATAATGAAGTGCAAAGGAATAAAATGAAAAAAACATGAAACAAACTCACCAAATGTCTTCATTCTCAATGGCTAACCTCCATTACACCTTCTCAACTTGCTGAAAATATGATGTTTCCTTCAGATTTGATGTGAGCAATCTAATGACTATGACAAACCCTAAGAAAATGTTGAAAGATTTGAAATGACTACATGTGCAATACTATGCTATTATGCAACTAGTAAGCATCATAACTATGTCTAAATTATGCCAAATGAAATGTAAATATGCCTATGACAAAATAACAGGAATGCAAGAGTAGGAGATGACAAGATTGCCTAAGATTGAAAGAGTATGAGGTGACAAAATGAAGAAAATTTGTCATTTTATAGAAAATGCAATTTTGAGTGAATGGCCAAGATTAAAATTTGACAAGTGCCCTAGAATCAATGGACAAGATTCAATTTTACAACCCACAATTAGGGTTAGGGCAACATTAGGTCAAATTTGCAATGAGTTACTAAGATTTAATTTTAGAAAAAACAAATCAAGGGACAAGGTGACAAGGAGATAAGAATGGCATGGAAAAAGAAAAATCTAGAAAATCAAATAATAATAGAAATTATTTGATTTAAGACTGAGTTGTCATTTTGAATTAAAAAATAATTTAATTCAAAAGTTGGATCGCATGACAGTGAATAATTATTTCAAATTATTTAATTGGAGAGAAATTAGAAAGTGCACAATTTTAAATAAATGACTTTATTTAAAATTGGAAAAAGCAGGAATGGAGAATAATTAAATAAATCAAAGAGATTTATTTAATTATAGAAAGACATAAATTAGAAAAAGCCAAAGTGGATAATAATTAAACAAATCAAAGAGATTTATTTAATTATAGAAACACATGGGGAATTAATGACGTATTTAAATAAATAAATAAAGTTTATTTATTTAAATAATCATAAGGAAATGGTGGAAAATTAATAATTAAATTACGGATGGACATAGGAAATTAGTGATGCATTTAAATAAAATAAATACAATTTATTTATTTAAATGGTTAGGAAGAATAAAAGACATGAATTAATTAAATAATTAAATTAATACTTGAAATTGGACTATAGACGAAATATGATAAGACATAGAAAAATGTGGTTTATGGGTCCAGGACATTTTTATGTGTCTATATTTTTTCCATCTTTGTTATAATGCAGCATGTCACATTGTGACAAAGAAAATAAGTCAAAAATATGTCTCGGTGAAGAGTAGGATGAGAAAGAATGACGAGGAGGTAGCAATATGCCCCCTTGAGAGGAAAGACAGGTTCATAGAACATGAGTGTGCTCTCAAAATGGATGAGAAGACTGGAAGATGATGGAACAAAGAAGTGTTAGCGCGAAAGATACTAATGGAAAAGATGTAGACTAGACAAAATGTTAGAGGGGAAATGAAGAAGGGTGGGACAGGAAAGAAACCTTCAACATTTTCCAAAGTACTAATAGATGTTGGTTGAATCATCATTGGGTGGTAAAATGACACAAATAGATAGAAAACACTAGGGTATGACATAGACCAAGGTGTGCAAGGTCATCCACTTACAAAGAAGATAGTCACATACAAGGAATGTCCTAACTCATACTAAGGGAAAAGTTTCCCTTATTTTTTTGTCAAGACAATCCATAGACAACAAAAAAAGAAAAACAAAATAGGTCATGAGATGTCATTTCACCTCTAAATCCTTCATGGGACATCCTTGAGGTAGCTATTAACATGAGCAAAAGACAAGTCAATAAAAAGATAAGACAAAATAGACAAACTAGTCAAAAGATAAGACAAAATAGACCAGAAATATTAATAGCCATTTAATTATGTTTGTCAATGTTTGTCAACAATTGATTGCTTGATGTTTTGACAGGTTGACATTTTTGATGTTTGGATGGTTTGACAAGGCCTATTACCAGGAAGGACACATCCTGAAAAAGGAAAATGACATTTTGACAAGGTCCAAACCCAAGAAGGACACATCTGGGAGAGAACCAAAGAGTAACGAGATTGACATTTTGACTAATGTTTTGGCAATTTGACTGATGTTAACTGTATGACTGATTGGACTATGTTGTTTAATTTTGGTTCATGATTCAAATGTTGATGTTTGAAATGACTAACTTATGTCTATGTTTGACTATGTCTGACTCATTTGACCGATACAATTATGTTTGATAGGACTAACATTGTTGGACTTATGCGACATTGTTGCATTTTTGACATTTTATGATTTTTTTTGGATTTTTCCCCTCTTTGTTATAATGCAGCTTGTCCTGTTGTGACAAAGAAAATAAGTCAAAAATATGCCCTAGTGAAGAGTAGGATGAGGAAGAATGACAAGGAGGTAGCAATATTCCCCCTCGACGGGACATATGGGTTCCAAGAACACAAGTGTGCTCTTAAAATGGATGAGAAGACTAGAAGACAATGAAACAAAGGAGTGTTAGTGCGAAAGATACTGATGACGAGTGTGCCTTGCCTACATTTTAGTCATAGAAGCAACGTAGTTCGAAAATGACAAAGACTGATAAGACTGACATGACGAAATTTGACTCTATTTTTGAGATTTTTTATAGTTATTTGAATGTGTTTTTGTGTTTTTGACATTTTATGATTTTTTTTTTATATTTGACATTTTATGATTTTTTTTGGATTTTTCAAATTTTATGATTTTTTTTTTGACATTTTATGATTTTATTGTATTTTGACATTTTATGATTTTATTCTTTTATATTTTTGACATTTTATAAAAAAAAAAATTTGGATTTGACATTTTATGATTTTTTTTGGATTTTTGACATTTTATGATTTTTTTGGATTTTTGACATTTTAAGATTTTTTTGGATTTTTTACATTTTATGAGGATTGCGACAAATACATGTGAATGATGCCTACACATGAGAATCTAAGGACAAACATGATTGTGCCCCTAGTCAAGTTGAATACCAATTGATAGGTCATGATGGTGA
The DNA here is from genome assembly GCA_007258455.2 of Sequoia sempervirens. Lineage (NCBI taxonomy): Eukaryota > Viridiplantae > Streptophyta > Pinopsida > Cupressales > Cupressaceae > Sequoia > Sequoia sempervirens. The sequence goes on along the minus strand of VDFB02105147.1, from coordinate 18,298 downwards.
TGACGACATTTCATGTGGTTGGCATGGGAAGATTGTATGGATTAGGCACATTGCATTTGGAATGACGTCTTTTCAAGACTAAAAGGGGTGATGGGGTATGCCTAGACCATTTGAAAAGGTAAATCCAAAATATTTGGTAGACATGAAAGTATGATAGGTAGTCTTGGTAAAAGATAGGAGACATGAGACTAGAGGAATTGGCATATGATCTTCAATGATTGTGTCATATAGGGATAATGATTTTATGATGGTAATGACATGATGTTTCATGAATAGTTTGTCACCAAAGGATTGACATGTCAAGAGTTTTCCCCAAAGCATGATTTATGTATGCATGTTTTGTGTCAAGACCAAGGTAGGTGGATAAATGGATGGGGAATGATATGGATTAAATGGACGGATGTCAATGTCATAAAGAAGGCATGGGAAATGAGATGAATTTCCCCCAAGTGTAGATGTCCACATAGACAATTTATTTTACACATGATTCCTATTTGCTAGGTTTTCATCATGGTACTTATCCAAGGTCCCTGTTTCCCAGGTTTTCACCATTGCATGAATTATTTATCTTTACTATTTTCTTAACTTTTTTTTATTTTTCAATTTTTTTGTATTTTATGTGGATGGGACGTCTTGTATGCTCATTAACTATTCTAAAACTATTGACGATGTCGATGTTAAAACCGGTGCCATGACATGCCAATAATGACCTTTCTGGCGTAGTTTCCTTGTCAGGATCGTAGCACTTGCATACAACTGATTGATGTCATTATGATCCTTTCTAATACTAGAGTTGACCTTATAAGAATACATTCATCGCGATAGTGTGCCATGAGAGTCCTTATGATAAAGAGTTGCTGCCAAGATGTGATGGATTTGTGACATGGGATTTTTGGACTTTAGACAAGATGTAGGATTATGACGGGTGATGGTAGACATGGATAGATTGTTTGGACATTTGGATGAATCACTTTTTATTTTCCAAACTTGGGATGGTGGATGACGAATTTTGGAGGGACCGTGTTTAGAACCAACATTTTTATATGCCTTGCTTGATGACCATTTTGAACGAGGTGGACATTTGTTGTATGTAGGAGTCCTCTTGTCTTATGGCTCCACATTCTGATTAACTTTTTCTCTTGATATATTTTATTTGCTTGATGCTTTTTTCTTTGGTATCCATTTTAATTTCATTTGTCCACTTGTCTTTTTGTTTGATTTAATGGCCTTTGACATTTGATTTTTGACATTGTAAGACATTTTTTTTGTTGGTTCTAAAGCGAAGGTTTAAGATGTTGAGAATGACAGTTTATGATGTGGGTGGACAAGATGTTGGCAACCACCTTCTGACAAGGACTACTCATGGACTCCATTTTTATGTTTGTATCTGATGAGGTTTATCCCAGTATCGAGGAGGAATCACTAACATTGTTTGATTTGCTAACTGAAGAATAGCCAAGACCTTGATGTCTGTAATTTTCCTGGAGTTGTATTGGTTCTTGAATGCCTTGCTCATGTATGCCTAGTCCTTTGCCTTGATATTGCATGCTTTGATAGATTATGTTTGTGATTGGGTATGCATTGTTTTGAAAGCAAGATGCTAACCCATCATGATGTATGTGGACATTGTTACTTAGAATGTTTTTGTCTGGAAGGAAGCCTGCTCTGATAAAAGTAGATGATCCTAATTGATAGGATGTCTTAGCTTCATTGACATGTTTTATAGCTTTTTTATTGATATCTTGGGTCAAATCTTGTGATGTGTTAGCTCCAGATGATTCTATTGATTCTACCAAGTCAATGGAAAAACAATCTTTATGGTCGTTGTCATAGAGTTTAGTGAATTCGACTATAGCTTGATCATTTGCAAATATGTCCATGGTAGAAGACTCTTGTTCTTGAGGTAGATCATCTATATTTCCTACAGAGGAAAGCATCTCATTTTGGATAGTATCATAATTTGGAGCTTGGGTAGGGTTGTCATCAAGTGTTTGATCAAGAATGGCATAAAGGTCAAGGAGTGGATCATTTTGGTCAATGGTAGTGTCTTGGTCAAAGATGGGATTGTCTTGGATGACATGAGTGGGAGTAGAATCTTTGTATAGGATGGGTGTATTTTGGATGCCATTTTTATTTAGGAGGAATTCTTGAATGGACTTAAAGATGGGGTCATGGGATGGACTACCTTGATCTTGACATGAAGGTGAAGTTGTGATGTCATCCCTTAGGTTTTGGTCTTGACATATATCCTCAAGTGTTGATAATGGGATGTGACTTTGGACAAGGATAAAATTTTCATGAATATATGTACATTGGAATGGGGTGACTTGGAAAGGATTAGTGACTATAGGACTAGGATAGCATGTGGAGACTTTGAAGGTATTAGTGGATGACATGGAGACTTGGGTTGGAATAATGGATGAAGGACTATGATAGGACATGGAGGATTGGAAGGGATTAATGTAAATTTTGCTTCCCTTGTCAAGGTTAGGATAAGGGTGATTAATGGATTTTTGTTGTGGACTAATGTCATGGATGGTGTTAAGTTACTTTTGGTAGTGAGGGTAGACTGACAGAGGACTAGGACTCATGGATTGTTGGTAGGAAGGGTATGTAGGTGATTGACCATGCGTTGCGGTTGATTTGGATTTGGATTGGAGATAATGTCTTTTGAAGTCTATGGCTAGTTGAGTATGACCATTATGGATAAATTGGTATTCAATTTGATGAGCAAGCATGTCAAGGTGACTTGAAGACATGATGGTGGATGCCATGAGACTATGACTATGTTTTTGGATTTCTGGAATGTTGCCTAAAAGAAATGACTAATGCAAGGTGACAAGGTTGTCTAAAAGGGATGTCAATGCAAGGATGACAATGATGACTAGTGTGATAATGCCAAGTTGACTAAAGGGAATGTCCAGATGCAAAATGAGGACTAGGATGAAAGGTATGACAATATTTTTGGAGTTTTAGCAATAAGATATGCAAAATGATGACTAAAATGACTAATGGTCTAAGTTATGCAAATGCAAAAGGTCAAAGTGATTTGGAGGAAGGTTACTCAAGCCCTCCTCAACTTGATCTATGTCTTAATTTTGGAATATCAAAGGACTTATTTAAAGGACTAAAAGGATAATGACAAGATGACTATGTGAGTTTTCCTAACTTGACTTGTGAGTTGGAAAATCTCACAAAAAGGACAATGACTAAAGGATATAATTATGATTAAGTCCACTAATAACCTACTCTTGAGGGAAATGATTTTGGAAAGTATGGTAAGGTTTCCTAATCCAAAATATGCAGCTAAAATGAGGACCTAAGGACTAGTCTATGACTAAAAATTAAGATAATTAAGTTCAAGGATGCAACTAAATTTTGTAAGGATGAATCTATGGGTAAATGAAAACTAATGGATGCAAATTATGAAAAATTTGAGCAATTTATGATTTGGGTTTTGACAAAATATTTTGGAAAAAGATGTTTGATGATAGTTTGGATAAATTTGAATTTAGTTTTTGGTCTGTGAAAGATTTTTTATTTTTTTCAAACAAATGCATTGTTTTAGGTCATAGATGTGTCACAATATGGCAGATGTGGTTTAGTTTTAGCAAATGTGGCTCTACATAAAGTAATTGTGGCTTAGTATTGCGAATGGGATTTTGTGAAAAGAAAATGCGGTTTGACACAGAAAAATGCATCTCTAGAAATGGAAAATGTGGCTTAGTAGAGCGATTGTGATGTAGGAAATGTCAAATGCGGTGCAGTAAAATAAATGTGTTTTAGAAAGCAGAAAAGTGTTATCGTAGTGCAAATTCAAATGTGGTTCAGCTAAGCACATGCCGTTCAAAAAGTAGCAAATGCGTTGCAATAGAGTGAATGTAGAACAAAACAATACATATGTGTTTTGACAAAGCGACTATGACACATAAAGCTTCAAATGTGTTTCAACAAAGAAAAATATGTTGCAGAAAAAATGAGTACTTAGTTTGTTTGCAAGTTTGACCAAATTTTGAAGTTGTCTCAAGTTGAAAGTGTGTTTCCAGATTTGTGTAATGATGTTTTTCTATTTGAATGTTTCAGAAAACACATGGAAAACACAATATTTTTTCTTTGATTAAGTGCAATAAAGACAAGCACAATCCTAGGTTAGGCAAGGACAATATTCACTAGATTTCATGTGGGTTTCCCCAACCACACTTATTCTTAGCATGTGAATCCAGAAGCTTGGCCGCATGGGCTCCCCCTTACATTTCACTCACTTCTTAGGCCAACCAAGCTTCCAAACCCCATAAAACTCCCATGGTAGGTTGATCACCTCTACTAAGAACTATGAGAATGTGGATGCCTTCACAACAACCGTTGTGCTAGAAAATAGAAGGATTTTGGCTACTACACAAAGGTGTTTAGTTCAGGACCCCTATTTGAGTGGCCACACATGGGGAAAAGATTAAGCTTTGTTAAAGGAGAAATTCCATCCTGAAGAGGTTACACTCAACAAGGTTATGGGGAATTCTACTTTGTCTGTGTGACACATCCGCACTCATAATCCTAAGTTTTCCATTAGGATTCACATTTATATACCAGTCAAGGGTAGCTCGACCAAAGAGTTTTGTTTTTGGTCTAAGTCACCTTTGGGTGAGTACTTTTTCCCACCAAAGAAATCCCAATTCCTAGAGTCAATAACCATTTCTCTTACACCCAGGATCACACAAGTTGGAAAGCGAAGAAGATACTTCAATTATTAAATCGGGGTAAACATAAAAATGGATGGGTTTGGTTTTTTGATCACCTAGTTTGCACAAGGTGAGAACATAATCACCTACCACCCCAAACACAATCAAGAAAATGACAAGAAATGTTCTTTTTAATGCACCAATTGAAGTGTTTTATATTCTAAAAATAAACAAACACAATGTTTCAAAGTAGTAGCCTTGGACAATCAAACCTACAAAACCACTAGTTAGTAGTTTCAACAAGAAGATGTTTTGGACTCACAAAAGACTCAAAGCCCCATGCTACAACAACTCATTGGTAACCAGAAAATCACCTAAAGTAATAGATTACAAAAGGAAATCAAGAAAAATCTAGACAAACCTAAAAGAAAAAAGTTTACCAGACGAATGTGTCGCATCAAAGTGATTGCGTCACTCCGTACAACAAATGTAGCTCAATTATGTGCATTGGGATTTGATAGAAAAATGTGGTAACCTACAATTAAAATGTGTCATAGCCAAGCAAATGTGTCACTCTACAAGTCTTATGCATCTGGACAGAGCGTATGTGGTGTTCGAAGAAGCAAATGTGTCGTGAAATAATGGATGCATCGTTCTGTAGAGAAAATGTGTCACGACCGTACTTGTATCTACAAAACAAAAAATGCCATATGAAAAAAAAAAAATGCTTGATTTTGGCATCAAGTTCACCAATGTAACTATGGGAATTTTCCTAGGGTTAGCAAATTAAAGCAAAAACACAAAAACCCAAAGCAATAATGAAGTGCAAAGGAATAAAATGAAAACAAATGAAAAAATCTCACCAAATGTCTTCATTATCCATGGCTAACATCCATTACACCTTCTCAACTTGCTAAAAATTTGATGTTTCCCTCAGATTTGATGTGAGCAATCTAATGACTATGACAAGCCCTAAGCAAATGTTGAAGGATTTGAAATGACTATATGCAATACTATGCTATTATGCAACTAGTAAGCATCAAAACTATGTCTAAATTATGCCAAATGAAATGTAAATAAGCCTATGAAAAAATGACAAGAATGCAAGAGTAGAAGATGACAAGATTGCCTAAGATTCAAAGAGCATGAGGTGACAAAATGAGAGCAAAATTGACATTTTATAGAAAATGCAATTTTGAGTGAATGACCAAGATTAAAAGTTGGCAAGTGCCCTAGAATTAATGGACAAGATTCAATTTGAAAACCCACAATTAGGGTTGGGGAAACATTAGGTCAAATTTGAAATGAGTGACTAAGATTTCATTTTAGAAAAATTAGATCAAGGGAGAAGGTGACAAGGAGATAAGAATGGCATGGAAAAAGAAAAAACTGGAAAATCAAATAATAATAGAAATTATTTGATTTAAGACTAAGTTGTCATTTTGAATCAAAAATTAATTTAATTCAAAAGTGGGGTCACATGACAACAAAGAATTAATTCAAATTATTTACTTCAAGAGAAATTAGAAAGTGGACAATTTTAGATAAATGATTTTATTTAAAATTAGAAAAAGTGGGAGTGGAGAATAATTAAATAAATCAAAGAGATTTATTTAATTATAGAAAGACATAAATTAGAAAAAGCCAAAGTGGATAATAATTAAACAAATGAAAGAGATTTATTTAATTATAGAAACACATGGGGAATTAATGATGTATTTAAATAAATAAATAAAGTTTATTTATTTAAATAATCAGAAGGAAATGGTGGACAAATAATAATTAAATAAGTTAAGGAATTTATTTAATTATTGATGGACATAGGAAATTAGCGACACATTTACATAAAATAAATATTATTTATTTATTTAAATTGTTAGGAAGAATAAAAGACATGAATTAATTAAATAATTAAAAATTATTTAATTAATAGTTGAAATTGGACTATAGATGAAATATGATAAGACATAGAAAAATGTGGTTTATGGGTCTAAGACATTTTTATGTGTCTACACTATCTATGTCTTAAGTTGTTTTTAGAGTTTCAAACCTTTGTGGTTTATTGTGTCATCATATCTATCTTTATGTCCCTAATCTCCCATTCCTTTAAGTTTGGTTTGGCTTAAATTGTTATGTCCTTTGGATAAAATAATTTAACTTTCCCTTATCCAATTACCTCATATGAGCCTCTTGCATGTCTTCACTCTTGACTTAATATTTCCATTAAATTATTTATTTCAATAAGATTTCCACCCTTACCCCTACTTAAGTACCTCTTTATAAGTATATGTAAGTCTTGTCACTTGATAACTCCCTTTATATATCCTATCAAAATTAGAGATGTGGGTACACCTTCAATGTTTTACTTATTTTAAGTCATCATTGAACTATGATCCTTGATATAGTTTCAAAGTTCCATTCTCTATAATTATGACCTATTGTTGATTCCAAACCCTAAACCATAACCACTAAGAAAGGTATTAGTCATGAAGTATCCTTGACCGATAAAGTTATAAATTCCTATGTTTTTCCCTTTTCATTCTCACCTATTATACCAAAACCCCCAACCAACAATTAATTATCTTAGAAACCCATGCAACTGTAACCAATAGTTTTTCACTAGTAAATGATTTTTTATTCCTAATAGAATTGATTTTGAGGGAAAAGAAAAAAACAAAACCTATGCCCTAATTAATTTCATTATTAAAATTTCAAATCTCAATGCTCTCACACAATATCTAGGCACTATATAGATGAGTTTCCTAGGAAATTCCTTTTCTTGTAAACTCATATTTAGATGTGATTAATGCTCAATATGATGGTGAATACAAACAAGGTGATTTCTCATGCCTCTATATATGTCTTCAAATCCAAATGGGGTGATTACTACATACAAAAAATTAAATAAATGATAATAGGGTATGTATTATATTTGTAATGCAAAATGACTATCTTTCTTCTCTTGGGATCACATAAGTAAGATAGATATCTATATATGCATTTTTATTATTCACTATAGTGGTTTTTCATTATAGGTTTTCATAGAATGAAAGTGTCAAGTATTCTAGAGTTTAAAATTTATTAGCTCATTTACCATTAAAATTATTCATTTTATATTATATGCAAATGACATAAATAAAATATTCATAAAATCTATCCTAGATCAAAACAAATACATGGAAACCTTGGAATGATAAAGTTCAATATGTTGATAGATTCATAGCTCTAATAGTTGCTCGTGATTCCAACAACATAATGATATGATCTATATCATTCAATAGAAATTTGGGTGGTATTACAATAGGATAAGAGTTGATTCATGCAAATGGGATGGAAGCCCTCTCATTTAGATAGATTTCATGAGAGAAATAAAGGGACAAGATGCATTGGTTAATGGAATGTTATGATTGATTAAGGGTTAGGGTTTGGATCAAAGGTTGTAGTCATTTGATAAGTTTCAATGATAGATAAGGGCTAGATTTAAGATGCGCATTAGGGAAAAACCTTTATTTGGATTGTTAGGATTAAGAGGCGGGATATCAAAAGAATGACTAAGATAGAAAGCTAGTTTGACTTTAAGGAAGTATCTAAGTTCAATGAATCTAGAAAAGGTTTTAGTTATTCATGTGAGAGGGACACATGTCACATGATGGCAAGTTAAGATTGTGATCCATGTGAATAGAATAAATGGATAAGATTAAATGAATAATGATAAAGGATAATGGTGAATTAAGTAATCGAGGAAAAGGTAATGAGAATTTATAAGCCTAAATTAATTAATTAATTAAAAACCAATTATTTAATTTAATTTAATTGGAAATTTTTGGGATAAGGCTAGAATTAATTAATTATAAAATTTATCTAATTAAAGGTGAGAAATAAGGGAAAACATTAAATTACTTAAATAGATAATAAATATTTGATTAATTATTTATTAGGATAGGTAGAGTCAAGTGTGGTTAGGCTAAGGTCACATTTGATGTGTCTACATTTTTCCCCTATTTGAGATGATGTTTCAACTAAGAGAAGTAACAATTTTTTAGAGAAGAATAAAAAATAGTGTGTAAGATGGGATGAGTACTAGTGGCATGATTCCCTAGTCACTAGCAAGGATGAGGAAGGATGATGATTGGCATGGTTCCCTAGTGACTTGCAAGGATGAGGAAGGATGACGAGAAGGTAGTGTTATGCCCCCTCAAGAGGACCTACAAGTCCAAATATCAAGGGTATTCTCTTAAAATGGTTGAGAGGACTAGAGGATAAAGGATGAAAGAAGGAAATGGAGGAAATTAGCTAAAGATAAAGAAGATATGGATGATGAAGATTTGGATGGAGAGGGAGGATGAATGATCATCATGTTACAATGGTATAAGCAACCTAGATTTGATATTGTACTTGATGTTATGCACTAAGGTATAAGGAACTACGATCACAATGTGCCTAGTACATGATCAAAAGGTGGAGTGTAAAAATATGCCTTCTAACACCAAAATATGAAAAAAATGTGATTCCCTTGTGAAAATATGATGTAAATACCATGATAATGCAAACAATAATAACATGCACATGAAAAAAGAAAGCATGCATAAAAATATAAAAGATGTGATCACCGAAAAAGTATACCTTTTCCTTTCTTGATTTTGGAATAATTAATAATAAATTGGACTCAATGTCACCTTGGTCTAGAGTGTTTTGAGGTGTTTTACACATCCACATTAGGTCTTGGGCCCATTTTAAGCTAAATTAACCTAGCTCTATTCTAATTTAATGTTGTAAATTATATTTATTTACATTTTCACATTAAATTCATGAGGATTGTAAATCAAGTGGACCTAATCTAGTGTTGTAATGTGTTTTTCACATTCACATATTATTTAGGTCCCTTCTAAGATAAATGGACTTAATTTTTCCTTAAATTCATGTTCTAAAGTCTATTTATTTACACTTTCACATTGGATTTTGGGCCCCATTGCATTTATGACTTTTATATCATCATTAATAGGCCCCTATGACCCCATATTTTGCATCCCAGGGCATATTTTGATTAAATACCTAACAATATCAACATATAGAATTAATTTTTACATTCCCCAATAGTTTAGCTAGCAAAATGCCCCCCTGTGGGACCCGTTCGCCACCTTGGGCGAATGAGTCCCATTTAGGTGGGACTCATTCATCTAGGATGGTGAATGAGTCCCATTTGAGCTATTTTCAAAGTTTAAGTAGGAAAAACTAGGTTTTAAGTTTAAATTTCTCCTATGTTGGCCTTGGTGATCAAATTAAAGGTCATGTGAATGGACTGCCTATATAAGAGAGCTTTCAAATAATCATTTCATCTAAGTATCATCAAGGCTACATGTTATTGAGTCAAGAAAGCTAGAGTTAAGCATTCCAAGTCTTCACAACATAGCTTTCAAGATCATTTCCAAGGCATTGAAGGGTAGATTCTTTATCATTTGTTGTAGCAATTCAAGATCCATCATCATGGAAAGGTTCTAATTGAATTTCTTCATGTTTATACTTCATTATCTTGTTTCATCATTTTTGTTTAATTACCTAAAAGGGGTTTGACCAAGGAAAACCCCTATTCCCTAACAATCAACATTTTCTCTCTCTTTGTGTGATTGCAGATCTAGGTGTTTTATAGTCTTGGATATCATGGAATATTAGCATTCAAAATTGTTGGAGTCATCTCCCTATTGGAAAGGTCAAAATCTTCACAACAAGTCACTTATAGTCCTAAAAATTAGAGTTTCAAATATGGACACTTGGAGGTACAGATTGAGTAGACCAAGAGCTACAGATTCCAATTTTGAGTTTCCAAAAAAGTCAAAGTGGACTCATTCACCAAGAGTGGTGAATAAGTGCAAATATACCTATTTTTTAGAGATTTTTTTAATTATTTGGATACCCATTTGGCTAAAACAGGGTCTAGTGCAATTTTCTAGAATCGAGATTGATTCACCTAGAATGGCGAATGAGTCCCACCAAGCTTAGAAATCAACATTTTTAGGATTTTAGAGTTGTTTCTAGTCTCTTCAAGGTTTCCAGGTGCACATCATTCACATCTTTACTTTTTTTTCTTCTTTATTTACATTTCTAGGGCATTCTTTAGGTCATTTAGCATTTGTTTGCATATCATACTATTTTTCCAATTATTTTATCTTTTCCAAGTTTACACTTGGTGATTAACCCTCTTTCTTTTCTCAATCATATCTGAGGATATCATATAGTCATATCCCACACATCCTTCATTGGGTTGAGATCTCTAAGGTGTCCTTGAATGTGCATATTGCAAAATCGGGTTCCTCTCCTTGTATCCATTTTGTGGACAAGGAAGTGAAGCATCCATTTTTGGTGTCCACAAAAGATAAACAGGACTATGCTCCAAATTAAGAAAAAAATTGATTGATTGATTTTTTGTTCGATTTATTGATGATGATGATGATGATGATGAGGATATCAAAGTTAATGATAAGAATAATCTATACCCAAGGATTGTGTTTCTAGTTATAATAACATCACTTGGATTGGGAATGATATATCCCTATGATGATCATTAGGCAAAGGATCAATAGATTATTAATTGATATGGATCAAAATGGTGGATCCATTTTGGATGATGATCTAGATTGCAAGATTTGATGGCATGGATTAAGATTCATTTCACTGGGTAGATTGGATGAGGATGGTTGGATTGGACAGATATATAGAGGATAGATAAATTAGATAGGATTGGAGTAGATGAAGTGGATCTAATGATTAAAAAATACCAAGGATTTGTAGAAGGATGGAAGGATTGAGGATACAAGGATATGATAAAAGAAATGGATGATGAACAATTATAAAAAGTGAAACCCAAGGAATGATAAGAGGATGCAAGGATAGGGGATTAAGTAGAATGATGGAACATTATGGTAGATAAGAGGAATAGAGGAGGAATCTCCAAGGACTACATTGTAAGGGAATGAGATTACCTAGATTATAGGTGGTACAATCATGGATTAAAGATGATGGGAAAAAATCCATGAGATTGAAGGATTATGAATAAAGGGATACAAATATTAGAGGAAGTAAGGCTTGCATTTCCAAAAGAATGAATGAATATTTTATCTCTAGCTCTCTATCAAGATCAATGGTGAAAAGTAGGATAGATAGGATAATAGATATGGGATGGAGGATATGGATAGGAAGATAAATTTGATATGATACGGATGCATGGATATTTAACTTATATGCTCCTCATAAAGGTCAAATATGGGAAGGGTGGATGGATTTGGATACGATGCGAGGAAGGAAATAGGATGGGATACGATGTGGTAGGTAGGATACATAATTTATGGGAAGATCCTTAGTCTTGTCAAGATCAAAAGAGGGAAGGGATGATGAACTTATATAGCATAATTGATAGGATATGAGGGATAGTCACAGATGTGGATAGGATGCAATATGAATTAATATTAAATATGGATGAAGCTTGCCTCAAAGTGTAGAGTGCAAGAGGATTACAAAAATTAAAAATGATGCTTGTTTCAAAAATTTTCATCATGGTACTTGTCCAAGGTGTCACAAGAATTGGTTTTCATGATTGGACAAATGATTTCTCTTAAGAGATATTTACAATTGTGTGGAAGAAGTTAAAATTCTATTGGAATTCTCTTTAAAATGGTTTAATTCTACAAGGAGAATAAATGACCAAATGGAATCAATATTCACAAATTTCTCAGCCCTCCAATTTTTATGATCCAGTAAGTGATGTAGATGGATAAACAAGGACAACTATTGAAAATTTGCATGGAAAGTTATTTCAACTGCAAGAGAAAAAAGAGAAATTCATTGTCCAATATAGTTAGCTCATAGAATTGGTAAGTGCAAGGATTACATCTCTAACTTGAGTTTTAGTTGATGTTGAACAGGTGTTGCAAAATAATTTGGTGCCTAGTTCTTCAGATGAATCAGAAGCCATCCTTATACAATTTGAGAGTTATTGTAGTTCTCTTCCCTTTTCCAAGAAGGATTGGGAGATAGGAAACAAGGACTAGGAGGCACACCTTCAAAAATTCAAGGTGTCTAATTAGGGTAGTCTACCTTGCTCAAGTTAAGATTTATATAGATAGTTTTCTTGATTGCAATGTACATATGTGGAAGTATTTGATGATGTTGCGGTATAAGTATTTCTCATTTTGGTAATGGATAACATTGTTATGGGAAGTTTCATTGATGTAAATATATTTGTAAGGGAGAGTAGAGAAAATTAAAGAAATATCTTTTTGGCACCCTTTTCCCTTGATGTCAAAGGGGGAGTAGCTAGGTGTGTTGCCATCAATGACAAACAAGGAGATTGTTGGAATTTTTTTTGTCATTGAGTAAATTGTTGGAAGTTTTTTTTGTCATTGAGGAGATTGTTTTTGAAAGAGGAAAAAATAGGTATGGGGACCCGAAACCACAAATTTTACAAACAAAAGAAAAGATCATCAAAGACCCCATAAATAGAGAGGCTATAGAGAAGAAAACAAAATGACAAAGCCACAGCCACAGCCACCAAAAAAGCCAGCAAGGGCCACAGAAAAGACCCAAAAAGACCAGAAAAAATGCCAGTAGGGACTAAACTTGAGACTTTAACCTTTCTGCAGTATCAACTTCCATGTTGTTCATTTCCTGAACTCAATTCTTTAAGATCTAGACCATCTAGGTAGTAGGACATGCTTTCCTTTTAAGTTTGGCACGATTCCTTTTTGATATTCCTTTGTCCTCATTCTTTCTTTTATCATTGTCCTCTTCCAGATCAACAAATAGTGAGCCTTGTTGTGACTTTTCTAACTTTTCAGACATTACATTGATGATAATGGCATTGTGCCTTGCCATTCTATGGTTTTGTTCCACAATATTTTTCATGTTATTTTTATTTTAACAATTTAAGCTTCCAAAGTCTTATACTTGTCCTCAATGTCATCATCTCCTATTCTAGTATTATTCTATTTCCATTTTCCTTCTTCATTGCTAAGAGTGGAAAACTTCAATTCCAGTTCCTCCAACATGTTATTTAGAACCCTATTTTTGAGATTAAGATCATTAATTTCTTGATAGGCCCATTTCATAACCATAAAAATATCACCAACGCCACTTCTATCAAAGTCAAGGCTATCTCCAGACTGATCCTAGTCTAAAATGAGGTTAAAATCATCCAGGTTAGGGGAGCTATGAAATTTGGTACCATCATCTCTAAAAGAGGCATGAGGGGTATAGACATAGTTTATGCTAGCTTCAAGGTTCTGAGTTTTTTCCTCCAGAGAGTCTGCATAGTAGGAAACCAACTTATTGGTAGGGAAACCCTTGAGAGTGGGATTCTTTAAGGGAACTGAGTATTCGGGGTAGATCTCAAGGTTAGCTTTTGTGAGCTGGGGTTTACAAAGCTGAGTTTTCTTACTGGACAGAATAGGGGATGGGTGGGCTTCAACAATTCTCTCTAGGTTAAGCTTAGAATGATTCTCTGAACCACCACTATCTGTATCATAGTCCTCAAATTTCATGGAGGCAACCGGTTTGGATAAAGCCAAAAGGCTTTGATAATGTTCATATATTAACCTAATAAGACTAGGATGAGGAATAGGGTATCTCCTGGGATTTTTCTTGGGGTCCTCAAGGCTATTGGTCAACAAACAAAACAAATAATAAGGTAGAGAAATTCATACCTTATGGAGGAAGTGGTTAAGGATAGCAAAATGATGACAATAAACTTTGGTCAATCTCATGTCCAAGGTAATATACTCCATTATGACACAAAACACCTTTCTCCAAAGTTCCTTGATGGTGTCAATTTCAAAATGGCTGTTGGAAACATTGACCAGTTCATTTTCTCCTTTTCTTTCTTAGGGAATTTGATTACTGCCTCATTTGGAAACCTTTTGTCATGATAAAACTTCATGGCCTCAATGGATATTCCAGTCACCTCTCCTATGATTTGCTTATCTAGTTTCACCTTTCTCCAAAAGAGGATTATTTCTCCATTGTTCCAGTTCTTCTCAAAATAGTCAGTAGCCATAGGATCAAGCCCATGAAGTTTTTCCAAGAATGGAACCAAACCACCTCTCACAACCTGTTTCCAAACCTTAGCATTCCTCGTGTGCACTTCATAGATTTTTTGCTTAATTATTTTCTTGTCCCCCCCCATTTTCATATGCACCTCACTACAGACTCTACCAGCGCCAAAAAACTGTTGCAAATTTACGTAGCCATTCCAATGAACCCACAAAGCATGCCGCTTTTTCTTACCAACTAAGTTATTTGACACAACCCCATCAAATCTCTTAATTTTGATGTATACTTATCCCTTTTCCCTATCATCATTAAAGATATTTGCCTCTTTCCCATTTGTAACATCATAATCTAATAAGGCCCTAACTTCAGCTCTGAAGTCCCTAAATTTTTCCACATGTTCAAACCTTTCCTCTTAACCCCCTCATTTGTAAAGTAATCTACCACAATGTTAGCTTCCCTATAGACGTGTGATACTTTAACTTTACCGAACATGTCTAGAATATATTTTTCTTCATCAATCCAATTCTTTATAGACCAAGAGGGGGGGTCCTACCTAGGAGATAGTCAATGATGTTTTTGGAGTCCCCTTCAAGCCATAAATATTTTATATTTAGATTATGTGCTAAATTTAAAACTTGAAAAGCTCCTATAGCCTCTGCCACATGGTTGGTTTGATGACCTAGAAAAATGGATGCAACTACCATAAAGTTACCAGTTGAGTCCCTTAACACACCTCCACTTTCGGCCATCCCTGAATTTCCCTTCGTAGTGCCATCAAAGTTGGCTTTAGTCCAGCCATTTGGAGGAAAGGTCCAGCACACACCCTCCCTACTTTTCTTAGCTAGCTTGGATGCCTTAGAAAAATCCATTTTAATATTACAATCCTTGGCTATCATTAGATCATAGGGAGTGCACACCACAGCTTCAAGATTAAGAGCTTTTTGGGGAATAACATTGAAGTTTTCCTTTATAAGCCTATTTTTTTTGTTAAAAACATTAGTCTATGAAATCTCCTTATCCTTGAAAAGTCTGTTATTACATTCTTTCCACACTCCCTAAACAACAAAATGGAAAATAAAATCCCATAACCTTCGAATGAAAGGATTTTGAGATGGAGCTTTCCGATGTGAAAAGAAATCTTCAATGGACAATGGGAAGACCCAAGAAATATTCTAGAGGGCAAAAACATTTCCCTAGATTGTAGAAACAAATGGACATTGGAGAAACAAGTGGTTTCCTGACTCCACCTCACACTTGCAAAGGTAACATCTGTTGGGGATTTGAAATCCTATTTGAAAATATTATCCATAGTTAGCACCTTATTTTGAAGTAGAATCTAGAAGAAAATGTTGAATTTAGGAGTTAGGTGTTTAATCCACGCTTTAGACCAAAAAGGAGGGGGGATTGAGAAAGGGACAATAGAGAAACAACCGAATAAATAGAGTAGTTACCTGAAGGGTTGTCCATCCAGACAAGATTATCATCCAGCTGAATGTGTCTCAATCTAACAACTCTTAAGGAAGATTGAAGCTGAGCCAATCCACCCAATCTCCTTCATTCCAATAATCTTTAACATACTCTCCAAAATCTGCTTTGCAAAGCTTAACCCATCTATTGAATCTTTAAATTTTGATTAGGGGATCCTTAAAAAGCCATCTGTCCTCCCAATACCTGGCTTGATTGCTGCTTCTAATGTGCCATCCTACCCCAGATGCCAAGATCTTTCTACCAACAATCATATCATTCCAACAAGCTAAACCACAAGGAAAAATAGGAGAATCCATCAAAGCTTTGAGGGACACATAATCAGTCATATATTTACTTCTTAAAATATATTTCCATTCTCCAATAGACGAGAAGGATCTCCATATTTTTTTAGCAAGAAGAGTCTTATTAATCATTCTAATTTTCTAAGACCTAAACCCCTCAAGGTTTTTCATCTACAAACCAAATCCCATCCTATAAGAGGCATCCTCTTTCTCTCCTCCACACCAAACCAAAGGAATCTTTTTTGGATCTTTTCAATGGCCTCCACATATTTAGCAATAATTTTGAAAAGGTTTAAAGCATAAATTGGGAGATTCTAAAGAGAAGCTTTGAGAATTTGAATTTTTCTAGCTTGGCTCAAAAGAGCTCCTTTCCATCCTACCAACTTCTTACTAAACCTATCTGTGATAGGGAAAAAATACTTGTTAGAAAATGATCAACAACCAAAAGAGTGTAAATAACAAATATAAACATCCTACACCTCAAGATTAGCCTAGTTGGATTCAAAACAAAATAAAAACAACAAATAGAGTGGATTCACCTTGTCTTGAACCGATCCTTTTGTTGGCCCTTCGATCTTTGATGTTGTATGCTCCTTTGGTGGCAAGAGATGCAAGCTACGAGATGAGATGAGGATGGAAAATGAGTGAAAATGGATGCAAGTATGAGAATTTTTCTAAGTATGTCTCAAGAGAAAATTTTGCAAGAGTTTGGCTAGCATCAACGATCTCTCCCCAAAATAAGAGAAAAGAGGGGGTATTTATAGATAATTTTGCATTCTCTATGGAAATGGACGGTTGAGATTGAGCTACCAAGATCAAGATGTAGGGCTAAAGTGAGTTGAGAACTCACAAGCCCTCACATCTTGACATGTGGCATGTGAAGTGACATGTGAAGTGGCTTGAAAAGGATGATGTGTAGATGAGTTGGAAGGAGAGAGTATTATTGACATGGAGGTACTTCCCTCATAGTATTCTTGGGATTGACAAGATCTCATAAAGGAGGTCCCTTTGTCCCCATTCGGTGAGGGACATGGGAATTAAAAATTCCTCAAATATCCCTCATGTATCAAGAGAAGTAAATTTAAAATTCTTTTGAGATGCATTGGGGATTTAAATGAATTAAAAATTCACAATGGAATAGAGTGCCTTCTCCAAAAAGCAGAAAGCCTTTAATAAGTTTAATTTGGCCACATTCCATAAAAATGACATGAAGATTAGGTTGACCTAATTAGGTGATTATGGTTGTGCAAGTAGTTGATTAGACAAATTAATGATAGATTAAAGGCAAGTGGGAAATTATGGAGGAGTTCACATGTGACTTGATGTGACAAGTCAAAGATCACATGGGGAAGAGAAAAAAGAATTTAGTATTCCTTGGAAGGATAAAAGGAATTAAAAATTCCTTGAGAGGTTGATTAGGCTAGCTAATGAAGGATTAGAGGAGAGTTAGGTGGCTAAGAGAGATTAGAGGCCAACTTGCAAAAGTTGGAGGATGTGGCACATCCTAATCAAAGATTAGGCATGTGCACATCCCTAATGATGAGATTAGAAGATGGATTATGATTAAGAAAGGGATGTGACATATAAGGAATTAAATAAATGTCATATTTATTTAACATTTTGATGAAAATGAGGATTAAAGAGATAAGGTATTTATTTATTAATTAAATACCTTAGGGATTTGGCAGAATTAAGGATATTAATGAAATAATAGTGGTATTACTTAATTAATGCAAATAAGAGGATGCTTAGGACGAAGTGATAAATTTGGATAAATCTTTTGCTATCCAAATTTAGGTGTCTACACACTAACCC
>VDFB02105143.1:0-22394 GCA_007258455.2 Sequoia sempervirens | reverse complement strand
TAATATAATATATTATATATTAAATTATAAACTATATTGTATATTCTCAAGTAGATATATTAAAATAAACTATAAAATATTTATTACATTTTATAAATCATATATTATAAAGTGTATAAATTTTTTAAAATCATATATAAACCAAATCGAATATCCGTTTTGAAACGGATATTCGATTTGGTTTATATATGATTTATAAAAAAATTATACACTTTATAATGTATGATTTATAAAATGCAAAAAAAAATAGATATCCGATTTGAAACGGATATCCGATTTGAAACAGATATCCAATATTTTTGACACATAATTTATTGCCTAGGGATTAGCCTCGGGCTTGCTTTGGTATTTGGTTTGGACATGCCAATCCTAAGAAGTCAACGCAAAAAACGTGTTTGACAACTTACCTTATTTTTCTAGACTTCGTCCATGTGGCTGACGACTTTATTTTTAGCCAAAATTGATGAAACGAAAAGGGTTTGTAGAAGAGAATCTCAGCTTTCCACCAATATAAATTATTCTTTACTTTGAATTTAATAAATTATTATTATTCATTTTCTATTAGAATTACTACTAAAGTCCTGATTGATAGGCTGATTGAAAAACATCTATAACTTTCAAATCAGACATATTTTTGAATCCAAAATATGTGTCACATTCTATGTTTTGCATATAGGATTAAAAAAAAAAATTGAATTTATGAGGTTTTAACCAAGTTAAGGTGGTTAGACATAATGAAGTTTTATATTTTTAAAAAGTTGTAATAAAAAATTCATAATTAATTATTATTATTTACTTGAAAAATTATAAAAGAATATATGTCACATTCAACATGAGTCCTCTACTTATATCTAAAAAATATCATAAAAAATAATTATCATTTTATTATGGTTAGGTGGTCGACTGCACACCTACTTCTTATTTTTTCCTAAAATTTAAGTAATAATCGCATTGAAATTTCAAATTTTCACCAAATAGATTTTTTTTAAAAAAACTTAACCTAGTAGTTTAGGAAACTACATTCAATTTCCCACAGATTCTATTCTTACATGTTTTTGAAATAATATAGATAACTTATTCAAATTTTTACGTCAAGTTGCCTAACTCTGATTTTTCTGAATTTTCATTGCCACTTAAGGGCCTGTTTGGCATACCATGATCCTACACATACCCAAGAGCAATGGTAACATTACTTCTAGAATCACTGAATCAATTATAAACACAATACAAATAAATTAACTTTTGTCATAGGAGGAGTGTCATCACAATGGTTGCATTGGTTATCCAAAGGAGATCTTCCTAGGTCCCGACCGTCGTCTAGGGTTATCTTGGTAACCTCTCACGATTCTGACCCCACATGCACACCGGTGTGGAATCAGTTATCTTTTGAGAAGACAAGATAACGATCTAACTAGTCCAGGCCTTCTTGACTCATCTCAAGTATCATAGAAGCCCTTGAGCCAATGAGTGAGGTTAATTATCTTATTAAATGTATTAACCTAATAGATTATTTAATTTCCACTTGATTAAACCGACTCCCACATGAGTTGTCTTGGAACCACTTTATGTCCTGACCCTCGCTAAAAGTCACTCCCATATCGACAACACATAACTCAAACTACATGCCAAGGGTAGACAGTGCACTAAAACTGACCACAATAACCATTACAGCTCGAAAGGTACACATCTCTACAGATGTCCAATACTGAATCCCTATACGTGCACTACCCAAGAAAACTTAAAGGGTGAACTAAAGTTACAACAACCCTTCCACAATTACCACTCTGGAAGAATTATATTTTCACATTAAAAAATACTTTCCCCCAAGTACACAGTTACAAAACACTTGCTTTTATAAATACAACTTCAGGCAATTAACAAATGCTATCATTCAGATTTCCTAAATCCATTACAATCAATTTCGCCTATTAAAATACACCATTTAAATATAATTCCATTTAGTAAATCCATAACGATTAAAACAAAATTTTAGTTTCCAAATCCACAAATATAGATAAAACAAATCCCAATCTTACTAATAAAATCACTTCATTATAAAATAACAATGGGTGCTTGCATGCACTTACCCCTTTAATATTTCTTTAAAAATTATTTACTAACTTAAAAAAAACAATTTAAACCAATATATTTAAATATATATATATACAATTATACATATATATAATAAATATATTATTTAATATACATAAAATTATATACATATATTATATATAATATATATACATATTATATATAATATTTATATATCATATAATATATATATAATATATATATATATATATATATTTTTGCACCCAAATGCAATATATAAAATAAAATACAAATACCTGCATGCACAGGGATGCAGCCCTTGCTACGCCATTACCACGCAGGGGATTCCACTGCCTATGGCAGTGCTTACCCCACACAGATGTGGGGAGCGTTGCACACAACAGCGCACCCCCAATGTGGGTGCGGCTGGGGTTTTACCCCCGACCAAACCAAAAATGAAACTCATTTAATTTTTATTTATTTATTTTCATTCCACAGTGGAGCATTCGCCGTACGGTGATTTTTGAATTCGCTTCCCAATAAAAATTCCTCAATGTTTTAAATAAAATAAAATGTTTATATATAATATATATATGTATATGTATATATATATATATATATATGTATATGTATATGTATATATATATGTATATGTATATGTATATATATATATATATATGTATATGTATATATATATATATGTGTGTGTGTGTGTGTGTGTGTGTAAATTAATCCAATCACTAATTTAAATTGAGCACATAAATTACACAAAAGAAGTTTCTAAAGGAAAGCTTAGAGATTTCATTTTCCTAGATAATTAAAAAAAATTGGGAAATCAAAGTAAAATGAAGGTTTTTTCTACAGAGATTTATATAATTTCCTTTTGTATCAATTTCTTTCAAATGATCAATTTACACACAGAATTTTTAATTGTTTTCTATAGAGGTTCCTCTTTCACAACAATATTTTAAAAGAATGGAACAAAAGCTTCTACAGTATTGTAAATCTCTTCCTAAACTTTTCCAAATTGCATTACAGTAATATAAACAACCTTTCATTTCAAAATTCACAAAAACAATAAAGGAACTTGTTCAAGAAGAACTGTTGCCTCAAGAAATTTTGTCGAGCTTCTCTGTAGCTTCAATTTTCCAATGTAGCCAAAGCTTCCTCCAATGCTATTGCCTTTTTCCATAAAACACAACAATACACAACAATACACAACCAAGAATTCTATAGCAAAATCCTAAAACAAAATCCTTAGAGAGATCCACAATTTTCTCTCCAATATTTTTAACAAAAACCAAAACTCTTCCTGTGAAACAACTTCCTTCCCTTTTGCCAATATTTTCCTCTGAGAATCAATTTACAACAATAAGATAACAAATTTCTAACTCACAGTTATCCCAACAAAATATATTTTCCCTCAACAACACCAGATATTTTCCAACCTCATGCATTTAAAATAAAATAAAATAATTAATATATTTCAACAAATTTAAATAATCTTATTTATTTAATTCCCATATAATTATAATTAAAAGTTTTTAATAACATAACTAAATTAAATTAATTAATTTATTTATTCTAAAGCCTTCACAACAATAATTCAATTAATTAAATATTTAAATCAAATACATATTTAATCTACCAAATTAAACTTGCACAATAATAAAATACCTAGAACAACAATGATAAGGCTAACACCAAAACTCAAATTGATGACACACTATACTAGGGTAAAGGTATGACTAGGTAGCCCATTACTATTTCCCAATATTACTGTTGAGTAGTGGACACACTCAGACCTGTGAAACCAGGTGAAGCCGTTGTCCTGTACCTGCAAACCTACAACACAAGTAAAAGTCATACATGTATACATATAGTAATTCATACACACCATGAAGAGATAATCGTGAAAATCACAGGGTACTCGCAAGCGAGTGATGCAATACCGTTCTCTTCACCAATACAATATCATATCAACTGACAAGATAATATATCAATTAAACTACAATAAGCATATATAGCAATGTCATCACAACTAAGCATCTATGCAAACATAAAGCATATTAAACATAATCACCATGCATACAATGTGTCATCACATCAATATAGTCTATCATTGTTCCACTGTCAGTGATAGAATAACAATAACGTAAAATAAAGTCTAAAAAGTATCTAAGCTGTCAAGAAAACATAACAAATTGGAGAGGTGTCAAAATACACATATGATGTACATATATATAAACACATAAACACACACACACACACACACACACACACACACACACACACACACACACACACACACACACACATACATATATATAGTTCTCCAAGAATAGGGAAGGTCAAAATCTATTCTTTTCAACTAGAAGTGATTAAATTACAAGTGGAAGACAACATTTCATTTCTTTTGGTTTTATTTTATTGTCCCTCATTATATTTTATGATAAAATTGACATGAAAATAAGTTTCATGTGACATGCAGACACCTCTAGCTAGATTTAACCTTCTTTAGTGTTTTCTCCTATTAGTACACTAGAAATATCAAATTATAATTTAATTATGTTCATTTCCACACTATTTGATCAAATATGTTCACATCAAACTTAATGAATACATAAAATAAATTAGGAGGGGCCAATTCATGTTCTCTCATTCTTATCCCAATCTCCTTATATGGGGTTCTTATGTTTGTGAGTTGATGGATAGAAGCCACCCATGAAAGAATTATTCTTTTGTGGATTCATTCTTTATCACTTCTTCAAATGGTTCCTTCCAAAATTATGTTGAATTGAAGGTATTATCATCACTATACATTTTGTACCCAATTGCTTCAATTAATCTTACATATTATCAAGAATAGCCTAGGTAATAAAAAACTATCTTTATTTTATCCTTACATCCTTTCAAAAAATTTATTGTATATCTATACACTTAATTCATTATCGTATGTAAATATTATTCTTTTTGATTAATAACCTTCATGTCTTAAAAATATGGTTATCCACATTGGATATTTCTTTCACCTATGAGAAATATTCTTAATCTCCACCAATTCATAACCAATATTCTCATCTAGTGGTTAGATTTCTTTCTTCTCCTTTATACGTGTCACATGTAGAATATATTTTTAAATATTTTGTGTCCAAATGATAATAGTTCTATTTTTTAGGATCTAGTGGCCCTAATAATAATCTCTATTCTCCTAGTAGATAGTAAATCATTTGATGTGGATTTAAAACAATGAAGCGAGAGCTAGCTTTGAAACACCTAAGGATCCCACCAAGAACTCAATATAAGATGTGAGATATGCCACCATTTATGTTAGTCTTCCTTGGAAAATTTCTCTTTATATATTGATCAAATCCTTAACTAAGTCAACTATATTGTAGATTATTTAACATCTTTTATAGACTAATTTATAAAGGAAACCATTGTTTCCTTGAGGTCTAAATTACACATATCTACTACAAAACGTGTTATAATGGCTTTATTATTTAGTTTTTTTTATTTACAGATTATCTATTGTGATAAATGAAATTTATCTTGATTTTTTCTAAATGAGAAAGCTTTAGAAACATTGCTACTAATTCAATATGAAAATATAGAATAGGTTGGGTTTTTCTTTTCCTCTTCTAAAGAATCTAGTCAATAATATAAGATTTTTTTTATAGTTGACACTTCTTCTGGTGTACCCTCGATTTGTATTTGTGCATCACACTCTTTCAAAATACTTTTAGGATGGTGATTGAGAGATCTTTTTGGATATTTCATGAGTTTATTCATAGCAGATTGATATAGGGATTCCATTTGTGGGGGAACATCACTATTTGAAATTTTTTGTGAAGGAGTAGGTGACATGGTAGAAGAATTGGGAGGAGAAGGAGAGGGAGAGTTAGAATATTGTGAAGAGGTAGAGGTAGGCTCTTTTCACATCTCTAGGAACTCTTCAGAGGAAAAGGAAAAGGGTTTATCAACCTAAGATTGTTAATTTTAGTTGGAAGAGATGGAATTATCTTTGTATACAATTACAAACTTGAGTGGGGCCTTGGGTGCTTTTCCTCATTCCTAGTTAGCTTCTTCTCATTCCTTACTTTCTAATGACTTTTAAATTGAAAAATTGCATCACGTTTAAGCTTAATTATACCATTCATGCCTCCTATTAATAACCACCTCTATTACAACTTCTATAGACATGAATTCTTGTATATTCCAATCAATCTTCAAGAGTAATTAATTTTTAAATATCTTCTTCTTGTATGAGGGATTCAAAACCTTACACACCTCATCAAGAATGGTGTGAATTTGATAAATCCTTATTTGATGTTTGGTCATATGTGAGTAACTTCATCTTAGAACTTTTTTGTTAATGGCATAGTGTTATGGTTAATTTATGGCATTGTGGTTCTTGACACCAATTCAAACTCCTTCTAGGATGATATTGTTGAATGTTTATATTGAAGATGAGATCCCTTATCTATAATCTTAGTAGTTTGTCACTCAGATAAGAAGACATTTTTCAAAAATACAAAAACTTCATCTTAAAACTTAATTTCAAAGTCCCGTTTGTCACTAATAACACGCCCTTCAATGATTCAGTTGCAACAAAATATTATATGTTCCAAATAAAGCGTGGTTCGTGATATTACAACACTGGATTCACTGTTTGCCCACTGGCGGGTAATGACTTTTTGGAGAAACTATCGCAGACAATGTGAAGTTATAAAGGATATCTAGAAGCTGGCAGTATTGTCATGTTAAGAGATTACAGTAAAATTTAAATGCATGTGAGGGAGCTCAGTATTCTATGTAATCGACATTATAGTTATGTGACGTTTTCAATAAAATGTCCGATAAGTTCCAGACGTTCCTGACATTTAGGTCAATCATCTATTTCACTGGTGCTGACAGATAAGTGAACAGTTGGGCGATATAATTGACGTCACTTTATCATCCATTTCGCTGCTGCTGCCCTGTAACTAAAGCATTATGAAGATAATGTTGGGTTAAGCTATAGTGTGGAACCCAAATGCTACTTAATGAAATACGGAGGCGAGAATATCCATGCATTGGTCCAGAATATTTATGAGCAGGAAAGACAAATTATTTTACAAATAATACAAAATTCCACATAGTCTCTTGCCTCCAATCAAAGCTAATAAGTATTCTTGTTGTCTAGTCACTTACCTATATGCTGTTCAATTTAAGTTTGTTTATTATTATTATTATTATTAGTTATTATTATTAGTTAGCCGACAGGCTTTACTTTTGGACTTGCAAAT
Organism: Sequoia sempervirens; assembly: GCA_007258455.2. Taxonomy (NCBI): domain Eukaryota; kingdom Viridiplantae; phylum Streptophyta; class Pinopsida; order Cupressales; family Cupressaceae; genus Sequoia; species Sequoia sempervirens. Next base: position 15,054 of record VDFB02105143.1, on the reverse strand, counting down.
GCAAAGATACACGGAAAACCTGTCTCACGCTTTCAAACTGGCTTTACTTTTGGACTTGCAAATGCAAAGATACACGGAAAACCTGTCTCACGCTTTCAAACTGCTGCTCAGTTGCCGTTAAACTACGGTGGTTTTCAGTGAACATGCAAAATCAAATCAAATTTCGCATCAAATCTTACACCTGTGAAATCAGTATCAAATCTCGAAAGCGTTGAAATCAGATACAATGCTTTTAGATATGATTTTCGTTCACTGTGAATAGATTGAAGCAGAAGCTGTAGAGAGTTTGGTTCTCCTTAACGATCATTGTTCTTGCAGACAAAAGATTTGAATTTGGCATTCATTCATAAACTCTTCCGTATTTCCTTGTTTTGTGCTGCCTCGGGTCTTTTCTTAAATTCCATAAATTTTGATAAGCTTAATTGTGTTCCGAAGTATGATAATCGGTTGCGGCATTTTCTCAAGAATTTTGCATTCAATGGGAGTACTGTATCCAATATTGATATTTTGAGCACTTGTAAGTTGTTTCTGTATCTTTAATGTGGTCCTATGCTGTGAATGTGGCCTATTTGGGTACCGTCTGATGAGAGGAGTATTTAGGTACTACGGCCTCTGTCCAAGACAGGGGTTTGGAGACCCCTCAGATCTGGAGAGGCCATTTAGGGAATTGCGGTGCCAGCTTTCTGAAGATCATCGAAGGGAGACAGCATATGAAATCTTCGTTGCAGCATGGAGACCTTCTGCTGGGATATCCACACTGACATACATACCTCAATCGGAGAAGGCAGCAGAAAGACCGGAGAGATCACTGTCTATATCATCATCTCTGCAGAAATCATTGACCTCGGCTGCAAGTAAGATGAAGAAAGCCCTTGGTTTGAGATCATCTTCAAAGAAGACCCACATCAGCCCTTCGAGAGCTCACGAGGCTGCAGATGAATTTGGGACTGACAGCGCTTAAGGATATCATATAAATTTATTGTGAACTTGTATCTGTATTTGTTGTATGAGTGCTTGGAAATTTAGGATCAGTCACTTTCCTTTGAGGGTTTGACATGAAGTTAGATTTTGCATTCCACTGGACTTTGGAATCTGGCTTGATCGGTGATGTAAGTTTATAATTGCTAGGTTAGACGATAGTGTTAATTGGGAAATCCGGGTATATACTGTGTTCTGATGTACTGTTAATTAATTAATAATATAAAGTATTTCCTTCGTATTTATCCTGTGGTTCTGCCCTTGAGGTAAGGCCTCGTAGTCTTTCTCATTCGTAATTTTGGTTTTGCGTTTTGGTTTTACATTATATGTGCTGTAAACTGGATTCTGGCTACTGGAATATTCAGAGAAAATCATCGAGAGTGGATGTAACTTTGAAGCTCCTGAAGTAAACAAAGAAAGATTTCCACCGGAAAGACAATGTTTCTAAAGCCGTTTCTCCAGGAATTTCTAGGAGGCAGACTGGGGGATGGATAAGACTTTGACATTGTGTTTTTAATTTTAATTTAGTTATGTTCACCTTGTTCAGTTCTGTGCAGCTTTAATGTTCTTTTCTTTAGTTTTCAATTCTGTGCTTATAATTTATTTGTGTTGAATAGTGGCAGGCCTAAATGATTGACAAGGTACTGATCCAAGGCAATTCTGTTGAATTCTTCCATTATCAACCACCTATCTTCTCAAATTTACAATACAGATATTTTCTGAGTCAAAAATATTTATATAGATCTGTTTTGATGTATAATTTTACATCATTTTCTAAGGCATGAATGTGAGCTTGCTGATCTGAAAATATTCAATTCTCAATATTTGGTCAAATGAGAACTGGATGTTGTGTTGATGAATGCATATTACCTTTCTAGTGACAAGTAATGAGGGAGAGTTAAGGTCTGAGTTACTATACAGCTTATGTTGATGCAAATTTCAAAGTCTGGAGAATCTGTTGAAAACGATTCAGATGTTCTTCTCATGGATGCTTTTGGTTCCCAGGTTACGCCAAATGACATGAGTAACCATTCAAGCAAATTTTGCATTGAATGTGCTTTTCCAAATACCAATGGGGTCAAGAGGTAACTAATGATAACTTGACTTAAGGACTATCTCGGCAAAATAGTTGGCAAGTTGAAGTTGATCCAATAAATCTCAACTTCTGGGAATTAGTATCTATTTTTCATTGGATTGATTTCTTTCATTAAAATGTAGAATATATTAGCTAGTCAAGTTTTTGACGTGGTAACAATCCTGGCACTTGCTAATCCTAGCATGTGCCTACTCCAGTGCTCATGTTTGCAGAGATTGGGAGTGCTTATATCTGTGTAACATAGTTTGGAAAAACTTAAAATATGCTTGAGTGCCAACCTTGATCTGCGATGCAATGTCATAGACATGATACCTTAGAATTGCAGTGTTTTTTGAATGCAACTTAATGTTTTGTTGCTTATAGTTCTTTAGAGTGTTAGTCATTCATTTTTATCAGCAGTGTTTACTCATATGCCTGTTTTAATGCTATCAGCCCTCTTGACACTATCATGCAAAAATGAGACACACAATAACGAAGGACACCAGTGATTTCAATAGACATCTTCTCAGTTAACAGTGAATTTCTATTCTCAAGTTCCATTTTAGTTTTGAAGTGAATGGCACAGTGTTGTTTTGTCTTGATGGATTACAGTGTGCTAGTGTCTTGACAAACTTGATCATTATATGTTTGGTATGCTTTCAGTTGCAGAAGTCTGATAACAGTGTCAATATTGACAGTCTTTATCAACTTAACAAGGTTATGCATGGTGATGGTTTTTGGTAAAACAACTATGCTATTTTGATGGGACGGTATAGATTGTCAAGTTGTAGTCTGTATAAACAACAGTGATCACAGTGCTATTAAAGGTTCATAATGACAGTGCTTTGCCTCATGAATCAGTGGCAGTGTCAATAACCTTTATAGTGCTTTGGACAGTGAAGGACAGTTTCCATTAAGTGACAATATTTTGACAGTGACAGGGCTCTATATACACATTATCTCAGTCATAGGGGGAGTCAATGTTTGCAAGTGATATTCATTGATTTTGGTCTGTTTTGACAGTTATGTTTTGTGTACTCATATAGAGAATGATATGCATGGTCAAGATGACTTTCAAATGGGCTTCATTCAATATTTAGACAGTGCCCCATGCCATGTACAGTGCTATTCATATCTCAGTTCCTAATTGACAGTGCTTGGACAGTATACCTCTGTGTTTTGCAATGGACAATGCCTCTGTGAAGTGTTTGTATGATAGTAAGCCAGTGATGTGTGCCATGTTGTTCATGATTCCCAAGATGATGTTGATGTTGTTTGGTATCACAAAGTTCCTTGATTATCTCTTCATGATGTTCATGCAAGTTTTGCAAAGGGATTTGTTCACTATTTGTCAAAGCTACCTGTTCACATGATGTTGAATCGTTGATACAAGCTATCTCTGTGGATAGTATACCTGTGTTTTGCAAATGCCTCTGTGAAGTGTTTGTATGACAGTGAGACAGTGATGTGTGCCATGTTGTTCATGGTTCCCAAGATGATGTTTGGTATCACAGAGTTCCTTGATTATCTCTTCATGATGTTCATGCAAGTTTTGCAAAGGAACTTGTTCCGTATTACAGTATGCCTCTGTGTTGTGCAATGGACAGCGCCTCTGTGAAGTGTTTGTATGACAGTAAGACAGTGATATGTGCCATGTTGTTCATGGTTCCCAAGATGATGTTCATGTTGTTTGGTATCACAGAGTTCCTTGATTATCTCTTCATGATGTTCATGCAAATTTTGCAAAGGGACTTGTTCACTATTTGTCAAAGTTACCTGTTCACATGGTATTGATGGTATTGATGCTTGATGTACCCAAAGTGTTGCTTCAAGTCATTTTAGTGTTGCTTCAGGATAGACAAAGACTTTGTTGATCATCTCATGGTTTAAAAACATGTTTAACTCTGTTATTCATGTGGAATGGTAGGTCTCAAAAGCCATGGATTTAAATCGAGCACATCTAATCTGGAGGGTTTGATTTCTTTTGGTTTTACTTGTTGCTCCAACTCATGCAGTTGCATGCTAATGGCTGAATGGGACTTAATATTGTAATATGTGGAATTGGAAAAAAACTGAACTGTCAAATACAAATTGTAATATATTTAAAAAAAAAACCTTAATGCTCCTTATTGTTTGTACTAGATTATAGTAACTCTTACATTTACATTGCATTTTTCACCGTATTGCTGATGCATATATCATGCATCTAATAACAAGAAACTATTGATGAGCACTCCCTTGTAAATTAATGCTTCCATTGGAGTTGTTGCAACTTGCAACAATTGAAGCTATAACAAAAATACAAAATTTACGCAAACTTGATAACATGCATTCAACTCATAATGCTACAGAGCATACTTATATATCAACGACTAAAATATCAGATTTTAAAAGCCTATTTATTTGATTTGTATTCTCTCATATACTATTTCAACATATATTTTACTATTGATGTAATCCTTGCACCGAATTCAACATATATTTTACTATCGACGTAATCCTTGCACCTCCTTTCAGTGCAAGTGCTAGTAATATTGTTTCTTATAAGTTCTTCTAATGTAAGAAAGTTTTGAAAATGACTCTTATAAGTAATTAAACGCTTCACAAAAACCAACGTTTGTTTTTTCTTCATATGAAAATATACTTGAACATAGAATTAAAAACATATTTTATGAAATCTTACTCAATACAATTTAGGTTCATATTGCCTCTTCACTATTTTCATATACAAATACTTAAAATTATTGAATTCATTTTTTAATTTGTTTGGTACAATGAAAAGGTATGTGCTTTGTATTTTTATCATATTTTAATATAAATTTTTATGGTTGTCATAAGGCTTTTATTTATTTAGTGCTTCCATTGATTATAAACCTTCAATATACCATCAATAATGAAAGTAAACATATTCTTAAATGTTTATAAAATCACAATTTATCTATCGCTACTTTGGAGTTGAAACTATGGGAGGCTTTGATCTTCATATTATAAAAATCAAATTTACCCTCTATTCCAATATGAATAAGTTCAAATAAATCATTATATTTACATGTTGATTTCCACCGGAAAACTCTTAAATTGTCTAAGTCAACTATAAAGCATCACTTATTTCACTATCCATTTATGTTTGTCTACCATCCAAGCTTGCAAAAAGATGCTCATTGAATTTAGTTATTCTTAGAATCACTTTTCCCTTGCTGGAATATTATAATAATCCAATTGCATTGCCTCTTCACCAACAAGGTTTAGAACCTTCTAATTCATTTGCAACAAGGATATTAAATGCACAAAAAATATCTAAAAACTAAAATACACCCAAATAATTTATCAAGAAATTATAATATAGAGAGTAGCCCAATGGCATTGTGAAAATGATTGATGATGTAATTCTAACATTGGATTATACACATATTAAATGAAGTTGATTATCATATGAATGCATTAGTTTTAATTGTTGTTATACATACAATTTGAGTTGTTTTGTTAAGATTGTATATTTGGGTAATCATTTATTACACCCTGCATCTATGATTTTATCTAGTGCTATCATAGTGAAAGGTTTGGAACCTTTAAACTATTTACATGTTTATATTTCATTGAGTTGAGGTAGATTATAAAATTAACATGTAAGTAGATTGCACATTTTGATGCAACTATAATAAATTTGTAAGAAAATAGTCTAACATGAAGTTGTTAGCACTGTATTTGTGAGGGAGAAAAATTAGAAAGCTAGAGAAAATATATTATTGACTATGAAATAATTTGCAATAGACTAAGAATAAAAAACTGTATTATTCTGTAGGTAGAGCACCAATAACTAGGTAGTGTACTAGTAGTATACACAAACTAAGAGTGACACATGATATCTACGAAAGTAAGCTAAATAGATTACGAAAGTGAAACAAAGGAAATAGGAGGTGCCCACCTTCTAGGAGATGGAACACACAAAGGGGTCCTATTTCACCCTAGTTCATTCAAGGAAACTGTAGAAATCTCAATCTAATGGTTCAATTGAGAGAAGGGGTTGCTATAAGGTCTCCTTGGGTGTGATTAAAGACAAAAGGGGGTTGACCACTAAGCGAAGGCTTAGAAAGAAGGAGATGCAAATGATATATGAATCTAGTTATGTAACCTAGGAAATCAAACTCTAAATAAAAATAATGAACTGAGAATGTATAGAGGTGCAATTGGAAAACTGAAGATGCTTGAAACAAGGTTTGAAATCTCAAAATTATGAGTTTTGATGCACACTTGGACTCATACACCAGTCTAGGAAATTTATTCCCAGTTGAGGGTTTTGAGGTAGAAATTGGAATTTCATAGTGACAAGTCTGAATCCTTTGAAATCTAGACAAAGTGTTGTACTAGGACTCATACGCCCCAAGTGGTGATTTAGTCCCGTTATGCTTTTTGGAAATTCAAGATCTGAATCTATTCTCCTATCCTTTCACTTCCTTCCTATGTTTTCCAAACTTCGCTTTCAGATTAGAACTTGCTAAAAACCTACAAAACAAAATATTGTGTTGATTTTCTTAAGGGGGTTTGCCTAAGTCAAACCCCTAATTCGGCAATTAAACTGTGATAAAAAGAATAGATCTTGAAAGGAAATGTATGTGAAAGTCCTAATCTTAAGTGCATCTAAGATTAAGAGATCTAAAGTATAATGAAACCCTATTCTAATGTGCTAGAATAGGATGCATAAATGAAACATGAAGATGATGACTCACTTTGGGAGATCTCTAATCACACAAGAATGCATGTACCTTACTTTAGGTAGAAAGTAAAATGATAATGGGGGATGTAACCACTTAGGAAACAAGTCCTTAGGCTTGGTTCAATGGCTAGTTACATATCCCCAACCTATAATCCATCATGATTCTCCATAGGAAACCATCATCTATCCTTGACAATGTTAGATCTTGAATTAAAAGTGAGCTTGAAGAACTAAAAAAACACTATAATGTTGCTCCAAGACTTCAAATTTATTTTCTCCTTGCTCTTGAATACTTGAAAATTTCTCTTTAGGGATCTTGCTTGAAAATTCTAGGATTTCTTAGGTGAAAATTGCTAGATAAATGAAATATTGATTTGAAACCTTAGTTTTATAGGCATTTCATCTAATTTACCATTTATTAGATATCAAATGCTGACATTATCTAAATATTTGAATTAGAAACCTTAATTTCTTGTTCGAACCCTAAAAAGGGCCACATAGAGCTCATACACCCAAGGTAGTGTATGGGTCCCACCTATGGGGACTCATATTCCCAAGGTGGCGTATGAGTCTCACTCTAGCTTTTTGGGGTGAGAAAATATCAAGGTGTTAGAGAATTAAATGCATTTGATTATTTTTTTAGGATTTCAATTAAAATAAGCCTTGAGATCTAAAATAAAGGGTCTTAGGGGCCTATTAATGACGATTTAAAGTGTCTTAATGCAAAGGTACTAAAATAGGTCCAAAGTAACTGTGAAATTGTAGTATCTCCAAGAAGGGAGTACAATTTTCTACACTACATAAAGAAAAATGAAATATGCTAGAGAATTTTACTAGGTGTACAAGGTGAGTTAATACAACAAAAAAATTATGAGGCAATTTCAATGTATTTTTTGATTTGACAAAGAAAATAATATAATTGAGTCCTAGAATTATAGTTGGTAATATAATAGAAAGATCCCTTAAAAAACAAATGTCATACATTAAAGTCAAAAATGAAATTTGTAGTAATTATATTATGTATTGTAGAAAATTGTACGCTCTTGAAAGTAGTGCAATTTCACACTTAATTTGGACTTATTTTAGCACCCTTGCATTAAATACCCCTCTAAATCCTCATTAATAGGCCCCTAAGACCCTTTATTGTGGATATTGAGGCTTATTTCAACTAAAAACCCAACAAAATAATCAAAAAGCAATTAAATTTTTAACAACCCACCCCAAAAATCTAGGGTGTGACTCATATGCCACCTTGTGCATATGAATCCCCCTAAGTGGGACCCATATGCTAGAGGTGGCCTATGAGTCCCATTTTGGGCTTTTTTAGGGTTTGAGCGAGAAATTCAACTTTTTAATTCAAACTTTTGGTTGATGTCGGCTTTTGAGATATGAATAACAGTAAATTAGGTGTTAATGCCTATATAAGTAAGCTTCTAAGTCATTTTTTTGTCTAAGAAAGCATTTTTAGAGCAATTTCAAGATCCAAGCATTCAAGAATCTTCAAGCATTCTTTTACAAGAGTATTCAAGTTTCAAAAGCAAGTAAAGTTGAAGTCTTGGAGCAACATCAAAGTGTTTTTGTAGGTCTTCAAGCTCACTTTCATTCAAGATCTAGCATTGTCAAGGGTTGACTATGGTTGTCAATGGTGAATCATGATGGATTCTAGGTTCGGGAGATGCAACTAGCCCTCAAGCCAAACCTAGTGACTTGTTTCCTAAGTGATTACATCCTCCATTATCACTCTACTTTTATCCTAAGAAAGGTACATGCATCATCATGACTTATTAGAGTGATTTGAAATCTCTCTAAGTGAGTCATTACATTCAAGCTTCATTCATGTATCTCATTCTTACACATTAGAATAGGGTTACATTGCATTTATGATTTACTAATCTTACACACTCAAGGTTAGGGTTTATGTTCACATTTGCATCCATGTTTCATTGTTTCTATCAAGGTTTAACTACCTAACTAGGGGTTTTACTGAGGCAAACCCCCCATAAGAAAATCAAGTATATGCTCCATTTTGGAGGTCCTTTTACAAGTTCGAATTTGAAAATCAATTTGGAAGAGAAGAGTAGAGATTGAAGTACAGATCTAAGCATTGAATTCTCAAAAAAGTGGAATAGGAATGATATGCCAGAGGTGGCATATGAGTCCCACTATACAAGCATTTTTCCATATTTTTGTAAATACTGACTCTACACTACAAGAAACCTATTCCAGACCAGAAACCCTAATCTAGGACTAATACACCTAGACTGACATATGAGTCCCAGTGTGCTATAATTTTAGTGTTTTCAACATTTTAGAGCCTCATTCAGTCTCTTTTAAGTTTCTAGGTGCACACATTTCATCTTGCAGTTCTTTATTTTTTTTTACATGCATTTCTAGGCCATTTAATAAAAGATTGCATCATATTAGGCTTGGGCATTAGATCTTGCATTTCATTTATCTTTCTAAGCCCTAGCTTGGTGGTGAACCCCTCATTAGTTTATGGGTATGTGTAGGATCATGATGGGCCAAAAGGTGCCGATATGATGGGTATGTGTAGGGTATGTGGCTGACAACTTTTTGTTTACCCAAAATTGATGAAACGAAAAGGGTTTTTAAAGGAGATTCGGCTTTCCACCAATATAAATTATGGTTTACTTTGAATTTAATAAATAATTATTATTCATTTTCTATTTGAATTACGACTAAAGTCTTGATTGATAGGCTAATTGAAAAACATCTATAGCTTTCAAATAGTATCACATTTTTGAATCAAACATGGGTCACATTCTATGCTTCACATACTATAAGATTAAAATAAAAAAATAATGAAGTTTTGACCAACTTAAGGTGGTCAAACATACAAGTTTTTTTTTTTTTTTAAGTAATAAAAATTCATAATTAATTATTTACTTGGAAAAAAATTACAAAAAAAATGCATCACATTGGGACATGAGTCCTCCACTTATATCTAAAATGTTATAAATAATATTATCATTTTATTGTATTAGGTGGTTAGGCCACCTACTTTTATTTTTTCCTTGAAATTTAAGTATACTGCATTGAAATTTTTAAATTTTCACCAAATAGATTTTTTTTAAAAATAAACCTAGTAGTTTAGAAACTATATTCAATTTGCTACAGATTCTATTCTTACATATTTTTGAAATAATATAGATAACTTATTCAAATTTTTACGTTAAGTTTCCTAACTCTAATTTTTCTGAATTTTTTGCCACTTAAGGGCCTACTTTTTCCATGATGATCCTGCACATACCCTTATAATTAGGCCTTAGGAAAACCCTATTACAAGATCTCTTTCCCCCTTCCATCATTAGATTGAGATCTCTAGGGTTTTCCTTGAATGAGAGAGTGTGAAGATTGTTATTCTATCTCCTAAGCATAGAACCAAAAAAATTCAACCTTTCATATTAGAAAACTTATAGAAATATAAATAGATAAAGCTACTTTTTGATGCAAGTAATATTGTAGAAGAAAGAATAGAGTTAAAAATAAATGAATCCCACATTTTAGACCAAAATAGTTTAAAGTTTAGTAGTTTGAGGAGAAATGAAGAATGTTTAATGAGAGATCCATAACTACATAATGTTAAAGATATATATTGATTGATGATTTAGAATAATTGTAAACTAAAATAAGAAAAATTAATTTGAAGATGTGATTAGTGTAAGATGATTGTGAATATTTTGGCCCATGAGTTATAACCATTTTACTAAAAATCATAGTCTAGATCATATTTGGAATTAAAAATAATGGTTGTTCTTATACATATAATAATTTCACAATATGACAATATAAATGGTATCATTTTGTTTCTTCCAATTTTTAAATGTTATTGATTAGAATAATCAAATGCTAAAATTTGGATTTGTATAAGATGTACAAAAGTTAGATTTAAAAAGAAATTATGTTAAAGCATAAAGCATAGGCATGTAAGGCTTGAAAAATAACAAAATGAAAGTACTTTTCAAATTGATTTTATAAAAATATAAATATGATTAAATTTGGTGAGTTTTTTTGTTAATTTTTTGGTAAATACTTTTTTAACTAATGTTTTACTATTATTATAGAGCTTTTTTGAAAAATATTGCATATGAATTGTTAGGATTTTCATCCAAGATCATGATAGCAAAACCTTATGATTCCACAAAGATACACTTGAAAAGAATTAGCCTAATATTCCATTATCAAAATGGTCAATAAAAGAGTTTAAAATTGATTACATTACGAGCTTGCATAAATAGGAAAGGAGAGAATGTAGTCAAGTCAAATACAATTATTGACTAACCCTTCAAATATGGAACACTTTTTTAACTCACATGACATGTGTTCTAGTGAGTTGAAAGTGATCATGCAAGAGGTGTACAGGTGTCTCACAAAGTGATAACACTTGTCTCAACCACATGAGGTGAGACAAACCTCTAAAAGTCCTCTAAGTGAGCTTAAGTGTAGTGTAAATAAGTATCTAATAAGTAGGCTAATAGATAACTATTTTTGCAATACCTCTTTTCACACTAACACCCCCCCTTAAGTGATACTTAGTGTGAATGTCGATGTTAGACCTACACAAACAAAACAAAAAATCACACAATTAGTCCATTATGCAAGTTAAATCAACATTCCCCATAGAATTCATTTGAAATGCACAAAATAAGAAATAATTGAAGAACACAACAAATAACGCTATTGAATCCTATTTAATGCAAGCAAACTCCTAATCCCATGGGGGAATTGGTGCTATTTTGATGTGGAAAATGGCCCTTTCCCAAGCCCTTGTAAGCTTGAGTGATGATTTTATGAAGATTTGATGCTCCTTGGTTGAATTCTTGCATAACCTAGGTATGAAACTTGAAAATGGATGAACAATGGATGAGCAAATTCAAAATTTGAAGATAATGTCTTTTCATGAAATTGTGTCCCAAAAATCCAAATGAGAGCCTCTTATTTATAGATGAGAGTGATGGAGAATAAGCAAAAATGGATGAATGTGGGACAAAAGACCAACAAATAGCATAAAGCCACTTGTCAACATGTGAGTGGACAAAGGTGGAGCACATTTTGGTCATTGTGTAATTAAATGCAATTAGGTGGAATTTCAAAATGGATGAAATGACATGTTGGAGGGGGAAGAAAATGAAGTTAATGCCACTTGGCTCAAGGAAAAATGACATGTAAGAGGTTTAAATAACTTGTTGGATGTACAAACCCTTTTGGAGGGATTTCTCAAAATTGGAAAATATTCCCTTTTGATGCCTTTTTGAAAGTAATTGAAGATTTAATAAATCAATTGAAATGATTTTCATGAGAAAGTTGCAAAATCTAGAGGATTTAGGTGATTAAGATTAAGATTAATAGGGATTTGATTAATTTAAGAGGAGATTAGTTGATTTGACCATTTTGACTTAGATTTTAGGATTAATTTAAATCAAAATGAGAAGAAAATGATTGACTTAATTAAATAAAGATTTTGATTTATTTAACTAAAAGGGGATGATGGTAGATTAAATCAAATAAATGTTAATTTATTTAATTTAATAGAATGACTTTGGAGATTTTATTAAATAAAAATGAATTAGTTAATTAAATAGAGACTAGATGATTAATTAAATAAAATTGATTTCTTTAATTAACAAGAGATGAAAACTTACCTCGCTAGGGGCATTTGGAAAGAGAAAAATAATAGAATCTTCCAGGATTCGGATCTTTCGGAGGAAATTATTTTTGGTAAAATTATCAGAGTTGTGAGAGAGAATTTCAATCTGCTCAATAGCAAATTCAAGGCTAAGGGAAAGGTTAGCTACCAAGATTATGAGCTTAGAGTTGTTGAGGCTTGAAAGATTAATGTTGAGACTTCTTCTCCTCTTAAGCCCACTAAGGGGCCTAGAGATGGAATCCATTGGAACCTCCCTCCTCCTAGTTGGGTTAAAATCAAATTTGATGGGGCAGCCAAGGGTAATCTTGGGCTTGCTGGGTGTGGGGGAGTGATAAGGGATGAGAATGGTTGTTTTATTGCAATGGTTGCTATCCCCTTGGGCACCCAGACTAACCACATTGTCGAAGCCATAGGGGTGTTATATTTCCCATGCTTATAGGGAAATTAACACGGTGGCATAATTTTTTCCAACAAAGGTGTTCAGGTGACAGATAAGGTGATGTGGTAGAGGAGTGATGAGCTGGAGGTTGAGGTCACTGCCTTACTTATGTATGATCGAATTCATGGGAACGTGAAAACTTCCCCTACCAACGTATGATTATTGAGTGTCATGTCATGCAGTCTCGAGACTACTGTTCAATTATTATTCATCATTAGCTAAAGCTCAACATAAGTAATTCCTATTCTGATATTTACTGCTTCACACACTTTCTAGGTATTTCGTCGGCCAACTTATTTGGTTTTCCTAAGCTTTCCAAACAGGTCTGTAATTCTACCAACATGGGTGGTGAGAGTCGTAGGGTGGAGTTGACGGATTGTGAGCAGTTAAGAAGCAACACTAAGGTTTGGGAGATGCTAGAGAAGGGTGGGTTAACCATTTTCATTAAAAAAATCCATGGTTGGGATTCGAATGTCACTAGGTTTTTTTCCAAAGAATGGAAGGATGGCAAGATTAATTTGTTTGGGAGAAAGGTTGTCATTGATGAGCAGTTAATTGCTGAGGTAATGGGGCTTTCCATTGAGGGCATCAAGTTTTATAGGGACATGAAGCTTTTTGACCAGGATGTGCAAAAAATTATGAAGACTAAGAAGGAAAAGGAGGACCTGCTAAGGACTACCAAAAGCTATTACAATTCTATGAGGATTGTATCACATTGGAGGAAGGTGTTGAATGTGCTTATGGAGTACATTACCCTGGATGGTCGTTACACTAGGGTTTTTTGGTACCACTTTGTGCTCCTCAACCATTTTTGGCATCAGGTTAGGGTTTCTTTCCCTTTCTTTCTTGATTCTTCTCTAAATGCGAGTCTGAAGAACTATAGTCAGAACTCGATTAGGTATTCTATCCTCCATGAGGGTCTACTTGTTTTAATCTATGATCATTTTAAAGCTATGTCAGCTCTGTCTCACCAAATCGCTTCTTCCAGGGGAAGGGTTGCAATTAAGGGAAAGGTAATTCTAGTGTCTCTCCCCAGAAGAAGGGTAAAAGAAAGGTATCAGAGGATCCCTCTTATGATGCTAATGAGGAGGATTCATAGATGACCCCTTCGTCTGATTCGTAGATGACCCCTTCATTTGATTATTCCAGTTACCTTGCCACTGACAAAGAGGATAGGCCTCGTTATCCTAGTGATCTCAAGGTGAAGGACCATTACTTTAAAGCTGAACATGAATTTCCTACTGACATTCTTGCTATTGCTCATAATAGGTCTGTGGATTTCTTCTGGTTAATCAGATGGGTGTTTTTTGAGATTAAGGAACTTAAGCTGAATTAGAGGGCTATGAATAGTAAAATGGAAAAGGCTGATAAGAATGACAATAATAACAGAGAAAGTGATAAGGCCATTGATTTATGGACTGAAGAAGAAAATAAATATATGGTGGAGTGCCTTAAGAAAACAGCTGAGGATTTATAGCATTTTAAGAGTAACCATGATGGCAAGCTTTCTGATATGGAGGAAAAGATGAGGAACATAAAAGATTCTATCCATAAGGTGTTGGAGATGAGCCACAAAATTTTAAAATCAATGACAAAGACCATGAATATGATTGTTGAAAATTTGGAAAATTTCTATCAGGTCAGAATGATGGTGTATGTGGATGTTGAGAAAGAGGAAAGCCAGGTGGAAGGTGGGGGGCCTAGTAATAGAACTAGAGCGAACCTGAAGAGGAAGGTTGACCAAGCTCTTGTGAATATTCAAGAGATTAAGAAAGATACTTTAAACATAAATAAACTTGAGCAGGAGGCAGCAGATATCCTCAGGAATCTGGCCTAGTGGCTGGACTTTTGGTGGTTTTTTGTTGGCTTTTTGTTGTGCTGCCCTGGGTTGTTCCTTGTTTTCATCTTTGATGGCAGCTACTTGTTTTTTTTTTGGGTCTTTTTAATGTTGTATCTTCCTCTTGTTTACTATTAAGGGTTTCAGGGTCCCTTCAAAACCTGTTTGTTCCTTAATCAAAAATAGGAGATGACAACTTAATTAGATAAATTTGATTTATTTAATTAAGGGATGAAAGGTGATGAATTTAATCGAGTAAATATTATTCAATTAAATTAAAATCAAAGGAGATGATTTAGGATGAAATAGTGCTAGTAGAATCAAGATCAGGTGTGTCAGATCA
>VDFB02105141.1:83320-129499 GCA_007258455.2 Sequoia sempervirens | reverse complement strand
TGTATGCATGTATACATCTATGTATGCATATACATAAACATATATGCATGCAATTAATTTTTTAGAGTGCATACAACATCTTGATACAAAGTTGTGTATATATATGTTTCTATAATGCATTTGTATGTGTATATGCATGTGGATTTGAATGTTTATATGTATTCATGAGTGCACATGTGTGTATATGCATTTTCCATATGTATCTATGAGGCCATGTGTTTATCTATATATAGATATGTCCATTTTTTAATATCAATATAGTTATTTGCTTCTTGTCTATTTCGATTGACACATAATTTTATCTCTCCACAATTCTTGGATAAAATGTTGGCTTTGTTAAATACATAGTTATTTTGCATTCGATCATTGCATATGATTAAAATGAAGAATGTAGTAAATAAATTTTCATCGCATTTCTCTGTTTTTAATCTTCTTGTGTTGGTTGAGTTTAGCATATTTTCATATATGTGCTTTATAATATTCTCATGCTACTTAAATGTGGTCCTTCCTCTGCATTCATAAAGCCATGTCACATATGGTTAGCTTTCATTTTATTAGAGTTGCATAAAACTTCATTTTTTTAATGGTGACTGTCCTTTACTGACCGCATAATACTGTTTTGATTTTTTGAGTCCAGGTTATTAAAATCCAGAATTACACATGATTAAAATGTAGAATGAAATCAAATTATTTTCATTTGATTTTTGTGGTTTTAATCTTCTTATGTTGGCTAAGTGTAGAATATTCTCATATATGTGCTTTATAATCTTCTGATGTTGCTTAAATGTTCTATCTACTTCTTTGGCATGTCCATTCAAAGTCATGTTGCATAGGGATATCATATGGTTTTTGGCTACAATGTTTGTTCCCTTGAACCCATACTTATTTCAATCTCATGATTGTTTTTTAATCTTTTAGTGCTAGTTGAATATTGAATATATTGGCCTTGGCTCTCCATTCATAAAGCCATGTCACATATATATGTATCTAAATGAAGATGTGCACAAAACACATATATATCTACATTTATAATTCTTGATACATGTAATTACATTTAAACTTATACATATATATATTCTTACATGCATTGACAAGTATAAGTGTGGATATCTATGTATGTTGTGCAGCTCAAGCTATAGACCAACGCCGAGCAATGCATTACTAAAAATAACATAAACTGCTGAATTACTTTGGTAAGTTTTAAATGCAAGCTATTATTGTGACCATCGCCAATCTGTGGAACCCATACATGAAACAATGTTGTCATGACAAGATTTTCCAAGTGATGTTTATTTCCTCTACTTAGCCAACATACATATATATGTACATTTAAACTTATCTATATTTGTTCTCATATGTATTGACAAGTTTATGTTTGGATATCTATGTATGTTGTTTGCAAAAAACAATTCTCACAGTGGTGACTCGCAATCTTGATAGAAGTTAAAGCTATAGAACAATAGTCAATAATTCCTCATTGAAAATAACATAAAATGTTCCATTGCTTTGGTAACTTTAGAATTTTAAATATTATTGTGGCCATCAGCACTATATGGAAACCATACATAAAATAATGTTGTCATGCTAGCTTGTACCAAGTAATATTTATTTCTTTTACTCTCATGCTGATTTCTCTATTGACAAGTCCAACTATGGATATATATGTCTATTGCCTACATATAACTTTAGATGCATATATATCTATATAGATTTTGCTTTCTAAGTGTATATGTGTACTATTATATTTTTTTGAAACCATTGCCACTACATGGAAACCATTAATGAAATAATATTTTTGAAGCTATGGAACGAAAATCAAGAATGCATATATATATGCATATAACTTCAAATATATATATATATATATATATAGTGGTGTAGATTTTATTTCACAACTAGATATATATGTATTACATGTGTTGGATGCATATGTAGTAATGTGTTGCTTGGAAATATATAGACAAAAAAGGTATGTGTTTCTTTTGTTGTGTTTCAATTTTCTTTTTCCTGTGTGTAAATATGTATGTATGTGAAATTAGATGTAGACAACATTCATATATACTCCTTCCCATGTTTATTGTTTTGGGAAGATAGTTGTTATTTTTTCATCCTTAAAAAGGAATTATTACAATAGTAGGCTATATATTAAGCCTAATAAGTGTAAACAATGATTGAGGATTGCCCAAGGATGACTCTAACACTTCTAGGTTTTTCACATAAAATGAGAGGAATTGGGTGCAAAAAAAAAAAATCTACACTCAAGATTAATGAAAATGGGATGAAATATGCCTAAATATGATGCACTAATGCAAAAAAATATAAAAGAAATTATTTAATGATGCTAAACCTAAGAAATGCAAAGTGATGGAAAACACACTATGATATGCAGAAACACCTAAAAAATGCAAGTAAATAATGAAATAACTTACCAGAATTGGAGAGGTGCACCTAGAATCTAAAATATAATGTGGAGAGACTCTAGAATCTGGAAGAGTTGACTAAAAAATGGTGATTGGGACACTTACACCAAGCTGGGTGACTTAGTCCAATTTCAGTGAAAACTTGTTGAAACTAGCATCTACCAAATGGGTATCCAAGACTATGGAAACAAAATTTTAGGATTGGTAGTGGAACTAATTCACCATAGATGGAAACTTAGTCCACCTATAGATTTTAGGAATTTCAAGATAGGATCCTTTAGCTTTAGGTTCACACTTGCTTTTATGATAGGTGTCTGATCTTGATTCTATAGAAAATGGGATAAAAAGAGTCTCCAAGCTTCAATTAGGTCATTGCTCACTTGAATAGGTTTGATGAATTGTTGAACACTTTTCAAAACCTATTTCTTTGACAAATCTACCTACAAATTCGGCAAATACACATGCAAAGAGGGGGGAAATGGTTAAGGGTTGGAGAATAGGGGTTTTCCTTGGTCAAACCCCACTTTGGTAATAAAACCCTATAAAATGAGATGGAATAAGAAGAGGATGATAAATAAAAAACATACAATGTCATAAATTTACCAAGCCCTTGATGTAGAAATATGAAGATATGCAAAGAAGTGCTCCAATGGATGACTTGATTATGCTTAGAGTGCTTTAATGCTTGAAAGATTTAATTCTTAATGAGTTATGGGATTTCAAGAGATTAGTGTACCATAGAAAAAAAGAAACTTGCTTGATTTGGGGAATAATTGATGATAAATTAGACATAATGAGGCCTTGATTTGGTGTTGTGAGGTGTTTTTCACATCCACACTAGGTCTTGGACCCTTGCTAACTTTATAAAATGCATTTAACAATGTCTTGTGAAGGTGTTGTAATTGTTGTAACACATTTATACACTCTTCTAAACTCTTCTTATTATAATTCATCTAAAAATGACATTTGTATCCCTTATCAAGTTCTATTTTAAAATGTCGTAAAGTCTTGTAACAAGATTTCATGCTTTTCTAGGCTTTTCATCACCAATTGCACCTTTATTTGCTTTATTTGGCCCCTTTATGCACTCATGAGGCTCAATTAAGTGTATTTTTGAATGCTAACTTGACAAACAACATTAAATGTAACTTAATTCCAAACACCCATTTACAAGCCTAGAGTGGAACCCATTTTCCATGGGTGGTGAATGAGTCCCTCTTGGCTCCAAATTCAAAATAATTCAAAATGTCTTTCAGTTTTTTACACAAAAAGACCTTATGTTGGTATGTGACATTGTATTATTGGATTATTATGGTATAATTGTGTATAAATAAGTGTTTTTTTATCCATTTTAACCCCCATTACCCTCTTAACACATTAACACATCTCTTAGCATTCATTCATCATCTATCTTCTCTATCAAGTCAATCAAGCTAGGTTTCATCATTTCAAGGACTTAAGATATAAATTTTTAGACATTCAAGGGCATATTCTCCATCTTTTATTACATAAATTCAAGATCAATCATCATGGCAAGGTAATTATTCCATTATTTCATGCTTCATTACATTATTTCTTTATTTTGATTTAATTACCTAAAATGGGTTTGACCAAGGCAAACCCCCATGCCCTAATATCTAAAATTTCTCTTTCTTGTCTTGTGTGTTTATAGATTTAGGAATCTTGGAAGCTTTTAAATTATTAAGAATCAAGATGAAAAGTTGTTTAAGCCTTCTCTTCAAACTTTAAGGAAAAATATCTACAAAAGGTGACTTTCAGGCCTGAATTTGAAAGTTTAAGAACCTGACACCTATAGGAGCATAAAGTGTAGACTCAGAGCTCCTATTTCCACCTGTGAATATTTATAAATTCAATGGACTCATTTGTGATGGTTGGTGACTGAGTCCCACCACTAGGCTTGTTTTTGGTTTTCTACATTTTTGGATAACGATTTGTCTGAAATGGGTTCCAGAATAGTTTCACAGAATTGGGAATGATTTAGCCAGAATGGTGAATGAGTACCACTAGGCTTAAAATCCATCATCAAAAACATTCTAGAAGACATTTCTAGTCTCCATCCATATCTTAGGTGCAAAATTTTAGTTTGGTTCATTTCTATCAAGTTTAGTTCACATTTCTAGGTCTTTGTGCATTACAGAATGTGTTTTCAAATAAGTTACATTTCTTAGGTTTTGCATACTTAATCAATCAATTTCATCATCTAGATGCATCTACATCATTAAATTTTGACTTAATTTCATCATACATATCTTAGTTTGAGTGAACCACCTAGATTTTGGGTATGGGATCTATCTATTTCCATTAGGTGAAAGAACCTAATTGAGTAAAAGAGAAGTGAACCACCTAGATTTTGGGTATGGAATCTATCTATTTCCATTCAACCTTAAAATATATGGTTCATTTTGGTGAACCTGATTTTTGAATACTTTCTTGTCTAATTTGGAGTCCTTCATCATTGATCTAGCTTGTATTGACCTTGCATAGATTAATTTGCATTCCAGGTTTCAAATTTTTCATTCATGAAAAGTTCATGTAGGTTTCATTTTTGGCATGTAATATCATTAAATTTTTCTAAATTTTTCCACTTTGATCTTAGTTTTGCATTTTACAATGTCAAACACATCAAAAATAATTTAAATTTTTTGAAAATTTTGCAAAAAACCCTTACTCGGACTCATTCGCCATGCTCTGTGAATTAGTCATTGTCGATATTTTTGACTGACTATTACAACATTAGAAACCTCATTAATGTGCTTCCTAAGCATCCTATTATTATATTATAAGTATGGAAAGTTTCAGGAACATTTATTTTATGCACCTAGCTCAAAAACATCATTTTAGACTACTCATTCTTCAAATCACTTCATTTCCAAACATCATTAGATCTGAAAATGCTTCATTTCTAAAATTTTGCATTACATGGCTAAAAGTTCTTTTCACTTTTTCTTACGCAATATTTCTATTCAAAAAACTTTGCATAAGTTTGATACAAGTACTTTTCATTCTCGCATATACATTGTTTACATTCTTAAGGTGTTGCATACACTGGATAAAAGTGTTTTGTATCTTTGCATATACATTGTTCATATTGCTCAAACATTGTATGAAATGGTTACATGTTATTTTCATTCTTATTCAAACAATTCTAGTACCTGACATATTTAGACATGTTAAGAAAAATTTCTTATTCCCTCCCTATGAGAATGTTTTAGTGAAAGAGACTACTGTGGGAGTAAATGGTGACTGCTTCAATAATGCAGTATTGAATATTGGTTGAATTGATGCAAATTTACATGAGGTGCCTTGCTTATAAATGCAAGGTTAAGATGTACGATTAGACAAGATCATGGTAAGTGCCTTAATCCTATGACATGAGACAACTAACTACCTAGGAATCATACAATATAGCTAGATATGATAAGTTCTAGAAAATACAACTAAGACTTTTAGAAAGAATCTTATATACTAAGTAAACTTAACATGTGAATATGTTCCCTAATTACCTAGTGAGTGAATTAGCTAGGTAGAAGACATTTATTCACAACAACACCCCCCCTTAAGTGAAACTTAGGGAGAAGATTATTATGAAAACTATGCAAAGACTATGACTATGAAGATGGGTCCTAGATACTAGGCCATGTTACGTACCCATTTATAATGCAAATGCAAACAATCTCTCACAAGCAGAGAAAAGGAGAAAACCCAATGGGACAAAACTCCTCTCTAAAAGAGAGAAAACAAAACAAAATAAAGCAAACATGATGTATGGAGGACTCAATGATAACCCCCAAGGACTACATCCATCATGTATGTATAATAAATGACCCCCTAATAAGATGGAAAAAGAGAGATGAGATATCCCCCCCATATTGTCTGATCTTTTGCAAATATGGTTAATGTCTAAAGACAAAACATAATCCAATGTCAACAAAAAATGTTTCTCACCTTAGGAAGAAGATACACCAAGTACAAATGTAGGAATGCTTCCCATTTTGGATAGGAATTAGAAGAAGTAGGAAGCCATATGTATGAATATTGTGTCTTTGAAATATGCTCATGTATTTCCAAGTTCTTGGATGATGATGATGCCACAATCCAATTAGGTACATTCCCAATCACAACAAACTATGAGAAATCAGGAACAAGTGGAAACTGATCTTGAACAAACTCCATAAACAAACATGAAGTGATAATCGTTGATCCATGACTATCATCAAATAGGAGAGAAACTCGCTTAAGCGTGTCCTACAAATTTAAAATGTGAGACTCCACAAACAAAGAAACAATGTTTGTCAAATAGGAATCCCAATCAGGAAGACTATTATATACCTATTGAAATGAATCACTAGTAGTACTCAATGATTCATCAATAGAAGATGAAGAATCAGGAGCCTCTAAAGCATCTGCAATCTCGTCCAAAGGATCACAAGCATGGGTTATCAACTCTGAAAGAATGAAGAAGCACATTTTAGTTGGAAATAAGATCTTCATGAGATGGAGAAGAATCATGGTCTCCACATACCTCTCTAATGTGATTCGAAAGAGCATGAGGAAATTTGAAGTGAATAATTGTCTCCAAAATGTCATCATTTATATTTTCAAAAATAACTCTAAAGACTCTAGCCCTAAAGCCTTTCAAAATGCAATACTCACCATTTGTGCTAAGACAAGGAACTTCATTAAACAAATACGACAATATATTCCACTCACTAAGATGAGTGAGGATTAAATTACTCCATTGCCTATAGTTTCCTTTCTCCAAAGTAATTAAGAAACCCATTTACAAAGATATGAGGAAGCCAAAAATGGAGATCTATCTTCAACCTAGAAAAAATGGTACAAAATTGCAAAATATTTGTACCAATGAAAAGTTGGCACTTCCAACTTTCTGACAATATCTCGTTTCTAAAAAATGGCCTTCGTTTACAAAAGTTATGAGAAAATGAAAAAAAGGCCCATAAAAGGGCACAAAGGGGCAAAACACAAGACTAAAATGGTACAAATTTTTGGCACCCGGGTGATTAAATCAAGTTTTAATTCCTAACAATCATACATTTTCTTCTCATAATATCTCTCCTCTTGGTGATGATGATATTTTAGTAGAAGAATAAATTATTGAGAGTTTTGAGAATCCTAGTTGTTTCTCTCCTTTTACCTCTCTTAGTGGACAAAACATTCACAACCAATATAGCACAACCTTAGATGATCATGATGCTATAATTTCTTCTCCTAGTATTTATCATTGTTCTAAAGATGATAATTTGATGATAGAAAACTTATTCCATGAAGGTCAGGAGAATCTAGGTTGTCCCCCTTCACCTAACAAAACCCTTTTTGGGAAAGACAATTTAACCATTGGTCATTCTCCTACTTGTGATGAAATACTTTTAGAAGAGCCAACCTTAGCATGTCAAGAAAATTTGGTTTGTAGTTCTCCTCAAAACCCTCCTCCTAGGAAGGATATCATGATGCAAGACAAGATCCACAATAATGATATAGACTCTAACTTTCTAAGGGATGTTAACATTATTTGAACTTAACTCATCCTTTATCCCCCATCACATAAACCTTCAACTCAAAAAAAACCCAAACTCATCCTCTACCCACCTTAGAATAATGTATCACAACAGTTGAGTTATAATATCATTTCTCATACATATAGCACTCAAAATAATCCGCAACCACCCAGCACAACCCAACACCCTTACCTTTTCCTAATCCTATGCAATCTAAACCTATCTTACTAGGTATTCCTATTGGAAAGGAGTACAATCTTGTTGAACAACTAAAGAAAAATCCCACTTAAATCTCATTATGGGACCTTATTCAAGCCTCCCCTAACTATCATAAAATATTCAATCAACCTTGCAACAATTTCCTATCCCTTCTAATAGACAACCAAATGATATAGCAACCATGATTCATGTCATAAATGCTAACATTGTTTTCTTCCAAAGTGAGCTTCCTCCTTTTGGAAGTGCAAAAGAAAAATGAACCTTTTATGATTACCATTGAATACAAGCAAAAGGGGATTAAGAGAACTCTTGTTGATACTAGTTTCAAATCTTTTAGATGATGATTGGCATTCCTTACAATTCACACCCACCTCCTTCAAAGAATACCAGATCATACACAAACAATCTAGCAAGGGAAAATAAACTATAATTTTTTTGACACAAAACTTGGACAATACTTCTCATACATCCACCTCAACCACAACCTTTAATGACCTTAGTCCCGAACAACCACCTACTTCAAAAGAAATGAAAAAACCTTATGGATGTGGTTATGAACTGATGAAACAACTTGGATATAGTGGAAAAGGATGTGGTGCTTGAGAACAAGCTATCCACAACTCTATAGAGGCTAATACACAACACATGACTCATGGTCTTGGTTATTGTCTTTTGATCGAGATAAGCAAGCCATCCCTCAACATCAACACTCTCATACAACATACTCCTAAATCATCCTTAACAATCATTCACCCTAAACTCATTGACACTAGTGGTCTTGAAAATCATCCTTTACACAATACGACACAAACAAACACAACTTCACTTAATGTCAATGTCATCTCACAAAACATTCATGATTTTCATTTGATAGATTTTCCCTCCTCCTATAAGAGTGAGAACAAAATATTTCAATCTAAAGAGTCTTCCATAGATACACAACTAATACTGTGCAAGGGGTATTTTTATCATAAACTATAGGACCACCTTCTATCATTGATCAAGAGGGTATCCTCTTGAGACTCCTCAAATATCACTTGATCACCCTTCCCACTAGAACTCAAAATAAATGCTCTTACAAGGCTTCATTCTATGCCTATCATAGAGTTCATGGTCACTTCACTAATGAATGTAATGCTTTGAGTTGTATAATCCATCATATTAAGGAGTTTTGCTTGCTTCCCTATGTGGGTGCACCTAGTTCCTCTAATTGATACTAATTTTCACTCTAGCATGAATTTCATTAATTATTTCGGCTCACCCTTGTCCTACACTCAGTGGGGGCAAGGGGTTATGTAGCCTTATCCTCATATGTCACTTGTGGTTGACTCCTTTGGCTAGTCATTAACCTTTCATTAATACATAAGAGCAAGCTTGGGATGTGGATGACATGCCTTAAGTTGGCTCACATATGACATACTACACTTTTCATGACATAGCTTATCAGAAACATATGACTTGGCATAGTGATTTCCAAGTAAGCTCTCATGTTCCCCTTCTACTTTAAAGAAATTTCTCATAGTATTGGTGTTCGCAACCACTTTAAAGTGGGGGCATACATCACCACTCACATTTCATTATGTGATTTTCTTTTTCTTGCAATTTCCTCTCTTGGAAGCATTAGGTACAATGTTGTCCAAGATGAAACCTTGCACTTGTCCTCTCTTGGAAACAAGATGAGATCATTTGCACTTTTCCTCTCTTGGAAGCATTTGACACAATGTTCCCTAAGATGAGACCTTGCATGAACTTAGCAAAATCACTTTGAGCATTCCTTACACTATTTTTCATTTACAATGTCTATGAGTGTCAAGCATACAAAGTTTTTCTTACCTCATAGAGCTTGAAAATCATTTTCTTTGTGAAACCTTATTAATGTTATTAGGAGGTATAACTTTGGTATGGTTGAGTGGGAAGCTCATTCTGAGGCACAAATTTCCCCATAGCCACCTGCGTGTTTGGGAGTACATACTAGTCGAGTGTATGTTTCTCACCTTTTTGGCTTTCTCACCTGATGAACAACCAAGAGTGTCATCGCCCTAGAGTGAGTATGCATTTCCTTTTTGGAAAAAACAACTTAGATCTGGTCCACAACTAGTTGGACAAATGGTTGAAGCTTGATCCACCCTTTTTCATTTTCATCTTTCTCTTCTTCCTAGTTCTTTCCATTGCATGATTATTCATCTTGATGGTTTGATTTAGGATCTTGGATCCCGGGGTCTTGGCTGCCTTCTTGATATTTTTCATTCTTTGTCATATGCATTTGTACACTTGGATTTCTCTTGAATGTCTACTTTAGTGTGAGTTTGAAGAAATTTCATCCTCTCAGTAAAGTGGGGGAAAAATGTACCATAGAAAAAAGGAAACTTGCTTGATTTCAGGAATAATTGATAAACTGGACTTAATGATTCCTTGATTTGGTGTTGTGAGGTGTTTTTCACATCCACACTAGGTCTTGTACCCTTGTAAACTATATAAAATGTATTTAATGATGACTTGTGAAGGTGTTGTGAAGTGTTGTATCACATTTCTAGACTTTTCAATAATTTTCTTATTATAATTCATCTAAAAATCACCCTTTTATCCCTTATCAAGTTCTATTTTAAAGTGTTGTAAAGTCTTGTAACAAGCTTTCACACTTTTCTAGCATTTTCATCACCAATTATACCTTTCTTATGCTCTATTTGGCACCTTTATGCACTCATGATACTTAATTAAGTGTAGTTTTGAATGTAAACCCAACAAACAACATTAAATGTAACTTAATTCCAAACACCCACTTATAAGCCTAGAGTGGGATCCATCCACCTTGGGTGGTGAATGAGTCCCTCTTGGCTCCAAATTTGAAATAATTCAAAATTTCTTTTGAGTTTTTATTCAAAAAGACCTTATGCCAACCTATGATATTGTATTATTGGGTTATTATGGCATAATTATGTATAAATAAGTGTTTTTCCATTCATTTTAAAACCCCATTAACCTCTTAACACATTCACACATCTCTTACCATTCATTCATCGTCTATCTTCTCTATCAAGTCAAGCAAGCTAGGGTTTCATCATTTCAAGTCATTAAGATAGCAATTTTCATACATTCAAGGGAAGATTCTCCATCTTTTGTTGCATAAATTCAAGATCAATCATCATGGCAAGGTAATTACTCCATTATTTCATGCTTCATTACATTCTTTCTCTATTTTTGTTTAATTACCTAAAAGAGGTTTGACCAAAACAAACCCCCATGCCCTAATATCCATAATTTATCTTTCTTGGCTTGTGTGTTTGCAGATTTAGGCATCTTGGAAGCTTGGAAATTATTAATAATCAACTTGTAAAGTTGTTTAAGTCTTCTCTTCATTGTTTAAGGAAAAATATCAACAAAAAGTGACTTTTAGGCCCGATTTTGATAGTTTCAAAATCAGACACTTGTAGAAACAGAAAGTGGAGATGGAGAGCTCCTATTTCCACCTTTGAATATTGAAAAATTCAAAAGTGGACTCATTCACCATGGGTGGAGAATGAGTCCCACTACTAGGCTTGTTTTTGGTTTTTTGCATTTTTGGATACCCATTTGTCTGAAATAGGTTCTAAAACAGTTTCAAAGAATTGGGACTAATTCGACTAGAATGGAAAATGAGTCCCACCATGCTTAAAAGTCATCATTAATAGCATTCTAAAAGTCATTTCTATTCTCCATCCATATCTCAGGTGCATAATTTTAGTTTGGTTAATTTATGTTCAGTTTTGTTCACATTTCTAAATGTTTTTGCATTACAAAATGTTTTTTCAAACAAGTTACATTTCTAAGGTTTTACATACTTAATACATCAATTTCATCATCTAGCTACATCTAGATCATTACATTTTGTCTTAATTTCATCATAAATATCTTAGTTTGAGTGAACCACGTAGATTTTGGGTATGGGATCTATCTCTTTCCATTAGGTGAAAGACCTTAATTGAGAAAAAGAGACATAGCATTCCATTCAAGCTTCAAATCTATGGTTCAATTAGGAGATGAAAAGTGAGGAGAAAAACCCTTATTTATACTTGATTTTATAATATTTCCCAAAAATAACACAACACAGGTTGACGTCAAGGATTAGAGAACAACATCCCACTAGAAGTTTGAAATAATTTTTATTTTCATGCCAAATAGAACTAAGTCACCCCTATTGGTGACTTAGTACCACTTAAACAATTTAAGTGGGTGTTAGGAATTAAAGGGCATTAAATGTTTTCTAATGAGAATATCCTCCAAAAAACACTTAAGAATGGCCAAAAAGTGCATTAAGGGGACATTTAAATATGAGAAAGGGTTGAATTAGTGATGAGAAGTCTAGAAAAAAATGTGAGATTTTTTTACAACTCTTTAAAACACTGTAAAATAAGACTTGCTAAGTGATAAAAAAGTTTATTTAAGTGAATTATAATGAAAGGTTCCTAGAAAAGTGTGAAAGTGGGTTATGACACTTCACAACACCTTTACAAGAGATCCTAGAAGTGTTAATGATTCATAAAGATTCAAGACCTAATGCCAACATGTTAACCACATTACAACATTAAATCTAGGAAAAATATAAAAAAATTCCACTAGGAGGACCTGAACATGAGAAAAAGTAGAAGGGTTACTTTTTTTGTGTCCACTATTAGCCCCCACTTTAGTGAGAGGATGAACCTGCTTGAAACTCGCACTAAAGTAGCTAATCATGTAACCAAGAGGTGTCTGAATGCACTAATTCTTGATAAGATGAGATAACGATAATCAAGCCCCCATGATCACAATCCCATGGAAAATCAAACATGAATGCAAAGCAACACACATGATGATGGGAAGAGATGAATGAAAGCTTTGATCATATTTCCAACCCATTGTGGACCAGATCTAGGCTATTTGTTTGAAACAAGAAATGTGTACTCACTCGAGTGATGAAACTCATGGTTTTCTGCAAAGTGAGAAAGCCCAAGTATACTCACTCTAGGGCCATAGAACTTCTAGTTGTTTGCGGGGTGATAAATCCACAAAATACTCACTCTAGGGCCAAGGAACTTTTGGTTGTTCGTAGGGTGAGAAATCCTGAAAGGTGGTGATGGGGAAAGTCGTGCCTCTGAATGGGCTTCCTACTCAACCATATCAAAGTTATACCTTCTAATAACTTTAATAAGGTGCCACAAAGACAATTTCATTTTGTGCTTCATGAGACAAACAAAGCTTTGTATGTGTAGAACTCATGAAGAAATGCAATGAAACCACAAGCATGCAAGATGTGTTATGCAAGGTGGATATGCAAATGCAAAATGCAACATATAGAAGATGTTCAAATGAGTCTAGTTAAGATCATACAAGGTTTATAACTTAGGGAACATTATTTGTAATGTCTCCAAGAGAGGACTGATCAAAGAATAAAATATTCAAAACTTAGGGGATGTAGTATGTTGCATAAGGCCACCAAGAGGAATGCAATATGCTAAGATAGATCACACTTATGAAGGACATCACACCCAATGTCATCCAAAAATTAACAAATGCATCGTATGAAGTAACAAGGTTGCACTAAGAACCAAGGAAGAAAATTGCAAAATGATAATGCCAATGTATGCCCCCACTATAAAGGAATTGTTGCACACAAGTCTATGAGAAATTAATTTAAAGAAAAAAATGAAAAATGTAAAAAGAAACAAGACATGAGAGCCAACTTGGAAAGCCCCTATGCCAAGTCATATATTTCTGAGTAATGTCGCTTCATGTGAAGCAAAAGGAACAAAATAAAGAGGGGTTACCCCCAAAAGGAACACACCAAACACATATGGGATCTATGGATTTGGGGTCAGTATGTTTTTATTAAAGAGCTTAGAACTGTCATCATTCCCTAGAAATACATAGAACTTGAAGAATGACAAAAAGTGAATGAAAACAAAAGAAAAATAAAATCTATTTTTTAGTCAACATGGAAGAGACATTTTTGTCTCAATGCTTTGCATTGTCCACAAAAGGAAAAACAAAAGTGAAAATAAAATGGAAAGGTGAAAGAAAAGGAAATTTTTTTGGCTCAACATGAAGGAGAAATTTTGGTATCAATGCCTTGTGTCATCTCTAAAAGGAAAAAAAAAAAAAAAAAAAGCTAGAAAGAAAGGCCAAAGGAATGTGTGGGTGAACATGAAAGAGACATTGAAATCTTGATGCCTTGAGTCATCCCTAAAAGTAAAAGGATCTTGTGGGTCAACATGGAAGGGACATTGAAGTCTCAACACTTTATGTCATCTCCAAAAGGAGAAAACAAAAGTGAAAGGAAAAAAAATGTACGACATAGAGAAGAACAAAGGTACAAATAGAAGAATGTCACAAGAGAGAGGGAAAACATCAAACGTCACATTACGGGTGAACACAATACACACATAGAAAATAAAAAGTAAAAGAAAATAAAAGAAAAATGCAAAAGGATAGCAAGGTGAATGCAAGTCAACCATATAACAAGTCAACTTCCTCCAAATCATGTTCAGTGTAGTGTGAGGGTGGTTGATTGTCTAAGGGGACAATTGCAAGGACCAAACTAGAGGAAGTACGGGTATGTGCAGGATAATGGTGGGCCAAAAAGTGGTAATCAGGAAAAAAAACATTTCTTTCATCGACCAAAAAATGTGAAAAGAATGTGTTGAATTTTTTTAGGCTCGGGTGTCACCATACCAAACACCAAACCTATTTTTTGCAAATTAGATATTCGATTTGTAAAAAGCATATCTAAAAAATGTGTCGCTGTTTTGAACTCATTTGGCAGTGAAGAACCCGCAGGCGCACAATGCATCCATTCTTCACTTAACAGATATCTGATTTGGGCTAAATTCGATTTGGAAAGGTAAGATTTTTTATTTTTATTTGATTTGATTCAATTTTTATTTAGATTTGAATAATTTCATATGGTTTTTTGTGGTTTTTTTAAAAAATAGGGTTTTTGATTAATTTTTGTGAAAAAATTGAATTTAGAATAGATTTTGATAAAAAAATGAATGTTTTTTGTGGATTTTTTTTCACAATAGGTTTTTTGATTGAATTTTTATGAAAAAATTGAATTTAGAATGGATTTTGATAAAAAAATGAATGTTTTTTGTGGATTTTTTTTAAAAATAGGGTTTTTGATTGAATTTTTATGAAACAATTGAGTTCATAGTGGATTTTGATAAAAAAAAGAATGTTTTTAATGGATTTTGATTTAAAAATAGTGTTTCATTTATATTGTCTAATTTTAGATTAATTATTTTTTAACTTTAATCAAGCATTATGGCTGCTGAAAATGAGAATGCACAAATTCCACTAGTTGAGAATGAAAATCCACCAGCTGAGAATCAAAATGCAGAAATGCCAAATGCTCCACCACCTCCACAACCATCAATTGAAGACTTAATTCATGAAAAATTGGAGCAATTGAGGGGCATTTGTGGTGTTTATAAGAAAATCCCTCTATTATCCCATATGTCAAATACATTGACAGGAATAATTACAAATGTAGAAACCCTCTCCACCCAACATAATGCCTTTCATTCATGGGGAGAAACCATGAGGCAATATTATGCATGTGGATTGTCTTATGATGATGTGAAATATCTCCAAATAACAAAAGCCCAAATAGCCTCTTTATTTATTAACCCTAGCACTAGTTTTCCAGTTAATTTTAACAAACCAAAACTTTCTATAAAATGGTGCACGCATAGGGGCATAGTAGATAACTTTTAGGATCATTGGTGTATGGTTTTTGATAAACCACCCAAAAATAATCTTGATGTACCTTTTTACTTTATTAAAAAATTATATGTTGAGTTTTTGTTAGGGCATCATGTCAATTACTTTGACATTAAACCCTTCCAAGGTGTTGGTAGAGGTATGCCTCAGGATAGGCTAAGGGTAGCTAGAATATTTAGGTGCCCACATGTTCCCCATACTCCCCTTCCTCTGCCACCTCTAGTACAACATCCAGATATTACGGAGGATGCAGCCACACAAACTATCCAGGCCATTCACTCTTTGAGTGGTCTTTTGGTTTCCCATGCTTCTCTAGTAGCTCAACCACAGTCTGGTGATCTTGGTGATGGATCTAGTGCTGTTGCATCATCCTCCTTGGGTCCACATATTTGCAATACATTCCAACAAATATGCTTGGGTCCTATTGTACAACCCCCTGAGAATCCATTAGACACTTCTGATTATGACATCTAGGATGTGGAGATTATAGTGGATCACACACAGGGGAGTGGAGCACACCCTACAAATTCCTCTCTCACTAGAGAGGTGGACATTGGAGTAGTTACAGAAGTAACATTTAAGGTGTAAATTCATAACTTGCACTTTTTTCTAAATGAAAATTAATAAGAGATAGTATGAAGTACTAATATTTATTTACATGGTCTATTTAATAGTTAATGTCTGAGGAGGAGCTCACACAGGTGACTGATAGCACCCTTAGGGCCATTTTATTTGGCCTTGACATGCACACAGTATGTATTTTCACATTCACTCATTTACATTTTTCTACTATATATTTGCTTGTCATTTGAATTGTCAATAATGAAATTATATATTAACTTATATGTTTATCTTACTCTCTAATTGTAGGAAACACCTAGTGCAAGCAAGGTACGATGCTCTCCAGACTATGGAGGCATAGTGTTAGAATAGGGAAAGGTAATTGAACTCAAATTTGATTGAATTAAAATTTATAAGATCTTTTATTGATTATGCATACATTGACATAGATTCGTAGTTTCATATGTACTTGTCATTTTTATGTATAGGTGGTTGTGAGCTATACAACATTGTTGATAAGTTCCACAACACCCGAAGGAGTAGGTATTCAAACACCTAAAGGAGGAGGTGTTGAAACACCTCAAGGAGGAGGTGTTGAGACACCTAAAGGAGATACAAAAAAAAATCAATCTAAAGAAGTATGTGTTTATTTTATTTTGTGCTTGGTAAATATGTTCTTATTGCTGACAATTATATGCTAACTTGGATCAATTTCATGTTTTTGTTCACATATATAGATTGACGTTACAAAAGTTGGTTTGGTTAGTTCTTTGAGAGGGGTATATTCTAGGACTCCCGACCCTTCAAAGAGACGTATATTTTAGGTAATCAAGATTTCAATTTTAGAGTTCAATTATAATTCAATGTGTATTGATTTTTATGTTAGTTATTTGATTTTAAATTATATAGTATAACTAATCTCAATTGTGGTTTGACTTTTTCTCGTGCAACTACCTTCAGAGCCAATGAGTGCTTCAAAGAGGCTCCATTTTGATGACCCACTAGTAGTTTAGGATGAGAAAGAAATTTTGGCATGTAAGTTTTTAATAGATACCGAGATGGGATATGCCACATATTGTAAAACTTTGTTTGAGTTGGCGTTGATGCCATTTTTGTATATGGACATACACTTGATTATTGGATAATTTGATATATATAGAAGTTGACAATCGAAATTTAATTTCCTCCTCATGTGCATTATTAAACTCTTTGAAAATTTAATCAAGTGAGTAATGGTTAATGTGTGTATGAAAATCGAGTGTAAGAATTAAAATCAGTTCAAATACACCAATAGAACATTATAACAAAAACAAAACTATAAAAGGAGTAGAAATGTGCAAACTCAGTATCCTGTTCCTGTTGTCGTCCTATCGTCCTCTATCTTTAGTGTTTTTGTAGATTCCAGCCTTGTGTTCTCAGATTAAGGGCTAGGCTCAACAAACTGTCTTCCTAAAGAACGAGATTTTGCTATGATATGAATGCATGATTAAGCTATGATAATGATTTTAGCTAAGAAACTTGAAATAAGCAAGATGCTATGATAAATGAATACTAAATGAATTAAATGCATAAACTCTACTTAATTGCCTATTTGCCTATTATCAATGTTTGGATTCACACAAGTATTTATAGGGCTTTCTGACTGATTCTGATTGGCTATCTCGATTGACGATTGTGATAATTCCTGACAGATCAAACGGTTGAAGAAAGATGAAACTGAAGGATAAGATAGAAGAACCCTAGAAACATATTTTTCTATTTTATTATGAAAGAGGAAAAAGAAGAGAAGATAAGAATAAAAGAAAGATTAAAAGCTGATAAATAATTAATTAAAAAAATCAATTATTTATTTGTGGAGCACATTCAGCTTTTCTCAATTAAATAAAATATTTAATTAAGCTTTTAAAAGCAGAAGAAAACTTGTGGTGATAAAAGAGCTTTAATCAGTTTTATTGAAAAAAAGCAAAAGATCTCATAATTAAATAAAAATATTTAATTATGATATGAGAAGATTGCACAATTAGGTTAAAATACCTAATTTTGAATTGGAAAGAAAGCATAAGATATTTTTAATTAAATAAGATTTATTTAATTAAATCACTTTTATGAAATTAATTAAATGAAACATTTAATTAATTAGAAGAAGAATTAAAATAGAAGAAAGGGGAAATATTTAAACTTAAATTAAATCAAAAGATTTAATTTAAATTCAAACAGTGATAATTAATTTAAATAAATAGAATGTATTTATTTAATTAATTAAGTGGACGTATGAAAATAATTAAATAAAGTAAATTTATTTAATTATAAAAGAAGAATAAGATGAATGAACAATATAATTAAATTAATTAAATTTAATCATATGTAGAGGACTTTAGAAGAAATTAATTAAATAATAAATATTTAATTAATTGCCAGGATTATAGACATGACCATTTTTATGCGTATACATTTTGCCCCTCTTTGAAGTGATGTGTGAAACACATTACTTCAAAGAAAAAAAAATAATAATAATTGCCCCTGATATGTTTCCGATTTTTGATATCGATGATGCCCCCTCGGGAGATAAATCACAGAAAAAGAAATTGATGAGGAACAGTGATTTAGCTCCTGATAGATAATGTGGTTGATGCCCCAGTGAAAAAGAGGATGAAAAATGGAAAAAATGCCACCACTACCCATCCTGAAAAGACCCTTATAAGGTAAAAAGGGGTAAAATGAGGTGTCATTTTCACCCTGCAGCTACAGTGAATTTTGAGCTCTGACAGTGACTTGGCGAAATGGTGATCCCTTTGCACAGACATAGGTTCGAGCGAGCGCGACGGTATCAGAGACCAGCAGCGTATGGACCACCGGTGAGTGATTCGAAACTTCTAAGTTGTTAAATTTCGCATTTGTGATTGATTATGGATTGATTTCCAGTCGGACTCTAATTTTTTGGAACGTTTTAGCGCATATAGGTAGAGTTTTAGCGCATTCGACAAATAGTTTAGCACATCTAGGGTTTTCCGTAGTGCATTTAGGAACATGTCAAAAAAACTGATCTTTTAGCGCACCCGACAGATAAAGTTGCGCATATAGGTCAAAGCAGGCTAGGTCAGAGATTTAGCGCATCTAGGGCACAGAACGGCGCTTTTAGGATTTGGTAAAAAAATGCTAGAGTTGTGCATTTGATAGATAGAATAGCGCATACGAGGTACAGAGTTGCGCATTTGAAGTTTTAGCGCATTTAGGAAACAGTGTTGCGCTTTTGACAAAAACTATGGCGCATATGGGTTTTTAGCGCATATGAGCAACAGAGTTGCGCATTTAGGAAATTTTTCCCAGAATGGCCATTTGCTGAAAAAGAATGATGAAAATTGCTTCTTTAGTCAATAGATAGATAAATTGTCGGATCATCATGTTGATAGGATAGAAAATTGAATAGAGAACTGATAACTTTGATTTTCGTGATTGAAAATCAAAGAGTAGATTTTGCTTTCTGCGATAGAAAACAAATAGTAGATGTGAGATTGACTGATTTGAATTTTGATAACTTTGCTTCTCGCGATTGAAAAACAAAGAGTAGATTTTGCTTTCTGCGATAGAAAACAAATAGTAGATGAGAGATTGACTGATTTGAATTTGATAACTTTGCTTCTCGTGATTGAAAAACAAAGAGTAGATTTTTGCTTTCTGCGATAGAAAACAAATAGTAGATGAGAGATTGACTGATTTGATAACTTTGCTTCTCGCGATTGAAAAACAAAGAGTAGATTTTTGCTTTCTGCAATAGAAAACAAATGGCAAAATAGAGATTTAAATTTGCATTCATGATTGAAATACAAACAGAAAAGAATATGTGTTGATTAATTTGCGTTCCTGAAAAGAAAAACAAATAGTAAATGATGGTAGAGTAGATTGATTAGACCTGTTGATAGATTGATGTAGCATTTGATATAGATTATTGATATGTTGATGTTTGTGATGTTGTTTGGACCAAATAGGAGGCTTTCAAAAGCCTCCAGATCAGAGAGCGGTTTCCCTTGTGCTGGGAGCGGATAGGCGAGCTGACACCGGCCGAGTTACAGGTGATTTCAGATTGTGGATTGGGGTCACTGTTGACCATGCCGCGAGGCATTCGGGCCAACAGGGGGCTGTTGACGGCCTTGGCCGAGAGATGGCATTCCGAGCATAACACCTTCCACCTGCCGACGGGTGAGATGAGTGTGACACCGGAGGACGTGTACCGGATTTTGGGGATCCCGGTGGTTGGAGCCCTTGTGGTTTATGACCACAAGGAGGTCGGTGGGACAGAGGCCTTACAGCGGATATGTGGCGATCCTGGTATCTATGGGTACTGGATAGACTGGGATGACTTCAGCAGGTATCCAGCTCTAGTAGCAGTATTGGCAGCTTTTGTTGGAGGTTTCCTTGGACCGGACCATCGGTCCAAGGGATTTGCCGTGGGATGGGGGAGGATGTTAGAGTGGATGATCACTCAGCCACAGAGATTTTCCTGGGGGAGCTGCGTCTTAGCAGATATGTATCATGACCTGCATCGGATTGTATACAGAGGATCCACCAGCCTGGCGAGTGGAGTGACACTATTACAGATCTGGGCGTGGGAGCACATTGCTGTCACCAGACCATTGTGTACCCGGGCGAGACCAGCAGGGAGGCCGTACGTATATGCATATTCTGGTGCAGTTGTCCAGCAGAGGTTGGGCAAGGTAGAGTACTGGCGGCGAGTGCTCGATGATGTAGATGCAGTGATCTGGAGGCCGTACACAGACTGCGAGGCATGGGCGACGGATCAGTTAGAGATGTCGTTTGTGTGCAGACCGCGGTACCTGATAGGGCGGACGCCCTTTATCATTGAGAGGTTTTTGGCACTACGGGTGCTGAGACAGTTTGGTTTCACGCAGGGGATGCCCCAGGGCGTTGCTCATTATGGGCGGCGCAAGGGGGACACAGGATGGGGACCATGCATTCCCTACCAGGCAGCCTACACAGAGTACACTTCTTTACAGCCCGAGGTATGGGCGGACAGGCCAGACATACTGGATGCAGGGATGACAGATGACTATGCTCAGTACTTTCATACGCATCCTTTTCCACGATTTACAGTGCCAGATGAGGCACGAGCCATCAAAGCAGTCCCACAGCCAGGAGCAGGGATACCGGGAGGTGCGGCAGGTGGAGAGCAGGCTATGGGTGGAGGGGAGGAGGCTATGGGTGGAGAGGAGGAGGGAGAGGAGAGCGAGGAGAGTGGAGCTGAGGAGGAGGAGAGCAGCTCAGATGACGGAGATGATGGAGATGACGGGGATGGGCAGAGACAGCAGATATTAGATAGTCTCGGCAGAGTACAGATTCCTCGGCGGTCCAGATCCGGTGCCAGGCCACAGACTGTGATCAGGGTGACATCCTCGTCCCAGCAGGCACAGATAGATGCGTTGCAGGGTCAGGTGCAGACCTTTCAGGGGCAGCAGGCACAGCTTCAGAGTCAGTTGGTGCAGGCACAGAGCATGATAGTGCAGTTACAGGCACAGCTTGCACAGGCACAGGCTCAGGCACAGGCTCAGGCACAGGCTCCGGCACAGGTACAGGTTCAGATGCCTGCCCCAGATCCTCAGGTGGCACAGTTAGTAGCGGAGAGGGATGCCTTTAGACGGCGGGCACAGGAGGCTGAGGGTGTAGCGCAGAGATTGATGGGTACTGTGGAGAGTACATCCCTACGGGAGGCCATTGCAGAGGGATTTGAGGCAGCCAGAGAGGCAGAGTACTACAGAGTTCGATATGAGGAGCTATGCCCTCCTGAGCGGCGAGAGCCCTATCCCAGGTCACACAGCCGGACGAGGACCCGATCCCGGACATCGACACACGGCAGAGAGGTTACCGGGCCTCGACGGGATCCTGATGCAGGGACCAGCGGCAGACCACCTCCTTCTGGACCAGCTCCGTCAGGGGCATCGACTAGTTAGCCATTTTTGGGGCTTGATTCATTATGTATACTGAGTTTTGATCATGTATGATGTATTGACCTTTTATGAGTTTCATTGGATATTTGGACATTTGTATTATTTTGATGAGTGATGATATGTAGTGGCGGTATTTCTGATGATGTTTATGTTCATGCATTTATGATATGATATGGATATGACATTTATGCATGTATGTTATGAGATGGATTTTGATATGCTTTTATTACATGTGCGGACTAATCCCTATGATGCAGGATGATCTATCGATTATGATGTGTATGCAATGATTTTGTGATGATGTATATATGTGAGATGGTAATTTCTTTTTGAATTTTCCATGTATGAAATGCATCGTGATTTTGCAGAAGATGAATGTGGTATGAATGGTAATATGGTAAAATGATAACATGATATCAAATTATTGAATGTGTATGGAAATGCAACGGTAGATGATAATAAATGAATGATAAATAATAGATGAATGATGAAATGATAAATGATAAGATGATGAAATGATAAATGAATGATAATGAATGAAAAGATGAATGATAAATGATAAAATGAAATGAAAAATGAATGATAATGGATAATGAAACATTAATGGTTTAGATATGAAATGGTAAAAATGAATAATGAATGACAAATGATAATGAAAGGATAAATGATAAATGGAATGATGAAATGATATGAAATGAAATGAATTAAATGTCCAAATGTCCTCCACGAAAAGGTCAAAACTTAATAACAACCATTTGAAAACCCTCATTCAGCCCTTCAAAATACGAATATGAATCCAATATGCAGATATATACAATGAGCTAATGAACATGCAACTATATGAAACTAACCAGTTTGTTGAGCCTGTTATAAGCCTTCTTGAATCATCATAGAACATTTAAAATGTTGGAAGTATGTACAAGCATCAGAGGGGAAATCAGCGCCAATGATGACCAGAGTACAACTTTCATGGATTTTGATATAGCAAGCGAACACAAGCATCGAGGTATAATTGAACCGAGATGACCTGAGCATTTCTTGCATAAACAGACAAAGATTAACCACCGTTCTGATGCAAATGTGGAACTGTCATCAATGATATTTGCTTTGAGCGTCATGTCCTTTGACATATTTGCATCAGATTGGGCTGTTAACCTCAAGACAGCAGACAAAGAAAAATCATTCTCGTTCCTTGCTACTCTAGTGCAGTACATCATTGAGTATGCTCCCGAGTAATGATATCGAAAATCAAACAACTTTTAATCAAACATGTAATACTGTTAATGCCTACATTATTCAGATTATTTGGATCATCCAATAGACAAGTGACATGATAGCTTGCTGAAAAATGTGTCATGAGCGGATAACATTGACAAAGGAGTTTGTTGTTTTGTTGGCATGCTCGTATTGCGATGTCATGGTCTAGCTGTTTTAGTATGCTCTGAAAGTTAAGTGCCCCCAGTTGGGTTTTTGCCTTGTTGATTGACACAACTTGCGGAAAGGAATATGTACAAACAATCAAGCCATGGTAAGACGTTTTAACTCTCTAGGAAAATGACGGCAGGGTGGTGCGATTAATGACCTCAAGATGCAGAAAAAGAGATGCGGAAAAAGGAAAGCTTTTGAAAAGGTAAAGTGCAAAACAAGAACTAATAGATGGAGAGGTACAAATAGCGTCTGTTTGCCAGATTTTCACTATCTGTATTTATTGCCTTTTTTTTATTTCTTTTTGATTTTTTTGGATTTTTCCGTCAATAGACTGCCTGTTTGCCAGGTTTTCACCCTATGACATTCTCTTTTGATTTTTTTTTTTGTATTTTGTGATGTTTTTATTTTTTTGGATTTTTTTCAAGACTTTTTCTACTGTTTTTGTATTTCTTCAGGACTTTTTCTGCTGTTTTTGTATTTCTTCAGGACTTTTTATGCTGTTTTTGTATTTTTTCAGGACTTTTTCTGCTGTTTTTGTATTTCTTCAATACTTTTTCTGCTGTTTTTGTATTTCTTCAGGACTTTTTCTACTATTTTTGTATTTCTTAAGGACTTTTTCTGACTTAAACATAATACTTCTTAAGATGTATACTGTTGATGGGTTCATCCAATAGGTCTCCTTCTGGCGTTGATAACTTGTATGCTCCCGATCCGTAGACTGCAATAACCACATAAGGGCCTAACCAATTTGGTTCAAACTTTCCTTTCTTTTCTCTGTCTTGTTGATTGCGCGGGTTCTCTTTCAGAACTAGATCACCCACCTGAAAGGTACGTGGCTTGACTTTGTGATTATAACTGCGAGCCATCATCTGTTGATATGCTTTTAAGTGGTCTACTGCTCTTTGTCTCTTTTCATCTAAAAGTTCTAACTCTTGGAGTCGGGAAACTCTGTAATCCTCATCTGTTATGAGACCTTTCAGTGATACTCTTAAGGAAGGTATTTCTACCTCTAAAGGTAGTATGGCTTCTGCTCCATAGACGAGGGCAAAAGGTGTTGCTCATGTTGGCGTTCGGATACTAGTTCTGTAAGCCCACAAGGCGGGATTGAGTTGAACATGCCAATCCTTCCCTGAATCATTGACAATCTTCTTCAAAATCTTTAGTATGGTTTTGTTTGAGGCCTCTGCTTGGCCATTACCTTGAGGATAGTAAGGCGTGGAATATCTGTGCTGAATATGGAATCTTTCACAAAGTTCATCAACATCCTGATTTTTGAATGGTCGACCATTATCTGTAATAATGGCATTAGGAATACCATATCGACAAATAATGTAATTGAGAATGAAGGATGAGATCTGTTTTCCAGTGACTTTAGAAAGAGGTACTGCCTCAATCCACTTAGTGAAATATTTCATTGCTGTGATGATGAACTTATGCCCATTTGAAGAAGAAGGATGAATTTTGCCCACTAGATCTAACCCCCATTGAGAGAACGGCCAGGTGGGTGTAAACGAATGAAGTTCTTGTGCAGGAGCATGAATAAGATTCCCATGAATCTGACATTGTGAGCATGTTTTAGCAAAGGTAAATGATTCCCTTTCCATTGTAGGCCAGTAGTAACCCATTCTAATCAATTTTTTGGATAAGGTTAGTCCACTCGAATGAGTACCACAAATGCCCCCATGAACTTCCTGTAAAGCTTTGTCGGATTCGTCACGTTCAAGACATCGAAGTAAAGTACCATCAAGACCACGGCGATAAAGGGTATCAGCGATAAGGGTATATCGAGAGGATTGTCGGATAAAGTTACGTTTTTGGTTGCGGGATAAGTCAGGTGGTAATATATCGTCTTTTAGGTATGCATAAATCTTGCCATACCAGGGTGAATCGGATCCTACTAGGTGGCAGATAATTTGGCTTTCAGGTGTGTCATAGGCAGGCGTAAATAATTGTTCCACCAGAAATTCATAGCGAGTCTGTTTGTCTAGGAGTTGTATCAATGAGGCGATCGTAGCCATAGCATCGGCTGCTTTGTTGTCAATCCTCGGAATTTGTGTGAACTGAATGTCCACAAAATACTTCTTGAAGTCATCAATCATCTTCTTATATGGTAACAACTTGTCATCTTTAGTCTGATAATCATCATTGATTTGATTAATGACTAATTGTGAGTCACCATAGACTTGTAGCTCAGTAATCCTCCATTCCAATGCTGTTTTCAGTCCAGTGATCAGTGCTTCATATTCGGCTATGTTATTGGTGCATGGAAACATTAGCCTATAGGACCTAGGAATGGTATTCCCTTGAGGGGTAACGAAAAGGATGCCTACCCCCAAGCCATGTTGGGTAAAAGAACCATCAAAGTATAAGGACCATGGCTGCTTAAAGTCTGCTGTGAAGACATCGGCATCTGGAAATTCAATGTGTAAAGGGTGCTCTGTTTGGAGAGGAGCGTCTGCTAGTTGATCCGCGATAACTTGTCCTTTGATTGCTTTGCGATCAACATAGTGGATGTCGAACTCACTCAAAATCATGATCCATTTTTCTAACCTTCCTGTTAGTGATGCTTTACTTAGCAGATACTTGAGTGGATCAATTTTGGAAACAAGCTTAATTGTATGAGCTAGCATGTAATGTCAGAATTTCTGGGAAGCGAAGACGACTGCCAAACAAGCCTTCTCAATGAAAGTGTAACTAAGCTCATGTCTTGTCAATGTTCTGCTGATGTAGTAAATTGCCCGTTCTTTCCCTTCATGGTCTTCTTGTGCTAATAATGCTCCCAAAGATGTCTCGGTTGCAGCAATATACAGAATCAATGGTTTGTCTGGAGTCGGTGGTACAAGAACTGGTGGATTCATCAGGTATTGCTTGATTTGTTGAAATGCCATTTCACATTTATCATCCCATCTAAAAGGAACATTCTTATGTAGGAGATATGTGAATGGTAGACTTTTGTCAGCCAATTGTGCAATGAATCTGCGGATAGACTGGAGTCGCCCTTGTAAGGATCTCAACTGACTAATGTTCTTTGGGGGAGGCATCTCCATGATTGCATGAACTTTAGCAAGATCTACTTCAATTCCCTTTTCTAAAACAATATATCCTAATAGTTTTCCAGATGTGACCCCAAAAACACATTTCTTAGGGTTTAAGCGAACTTTGAATTTCTCCAATCTAGTGAATATTTTAGATAGTATCTCCAAGTGTCCTTCTCTGGTGTGTGATTTTTCCAATATGTCATCTACATAATCTTCCATGAATGTGTGCATCATGTCGTGAAAGATCGTAGTCATAGCTCTTTGATAAGTAGCTCCAGCATTTTTCAAGCCGAAAGGCATGACATTCCAACAATATGTCCCCCACGGACAAGTGAAAGCTGTTTTCTCTTGGTCTTCTGGTGCAATCTTGATTTGGTTATAACCCGAGAAACCATCCATTAATGAGTACATGGCATGGCCTGCTGTTAGATCAACTATAGTGTCGATACTTGGAAGCGGAAAGTCATCCTTTGGGCAAGCTTTGTTAAGATCTCTGAAATCAGTGCATACTCTTACACGTTTGTCTGGTTTTGCTACTGGTACAATATTGGAAATCCATTCGGCATAGTCAATTGATCTTATAAAACCTGCATCGAGGAGCTTCTTGAGTTCTTCTTTAACCAATAGTGCAATATGAGGATTCATCTTTCTGAGTTTTTGTTTTACTGGTTTGGCTCCTGATTTGATAGATAAATGATGCATAATAAGATCAGGATCAAGGCCGGGCATATCTGCATATGACCATGCAAAATTGACTTGATTTTTCTTGAGAAAATTCATGAACTCTGGGATTTCTTTAGCTGTCATAGATTCAGCTATCTGTAGGATCCTTGGATTATCTGTAGTTGCAATGTTGATTTCCTTTGTAGGCTCAGTCAAGATGGATGATCGCTCATGATAATGCTCTGGGAGAGTGTCAAGAGTCCCATCAGATGGTGCCTCAAAAAGGTTTTCACCCTCTGATACGCTCTTTATTTTGTCTTTTGCTTGATCTAGTACTGCCAGATTCTGGTTTTCACCACTAGACCGTTTATCCTTATTTTCATTTTTGCAGCTAGGAGACTTGACACTCTCCTGATTACAGACTTTATACCAAAAATTGCTAGTGGAACAATTATTTACATCTTCAGCGGAAAGGAAGTTTATGATAGCTTCATCGTTTGGAAAAATAGGTATATCCATAGGTTCGGTAAGATCCCAGTCAATGAGATCAGGATGAATTAATGGTAGGACGTCGTCTGGTTGTGTAAAATTGGCGATGGTTAGGGTCAAGACAGAGTTATTGGTAGGATCCGTGGTATGAGATAGGTCAATGATGGGACTATTCTCCTGATAATCTTGTTCGTTAAAATCTGACTCAGTATT
Organism: Sequoia sempervirens; assembly: GCA_007258455.2. NCBI lineage: Eukaryota > Viridiplantae > Streptophyta > Pinopsida > Cupressales > Cupressaceae > Sequoia > Sequoia sempervirens. Next base: position 101,237 of record VDFB02105141.1, on the reverse strand, counting down.
ACTAGACTCATAGTTACTTTGTGGTTCAGATTCTTGTGGTTGGGATCCTGAACCTTCTCCTTTGATCAAAGCGGGCGTATATTTTTGTATGACATCTACCTCTTTGTCTCTCCAAAATTTGTTATCATGGATGGTATCCCATTCATATTCAGCAGAATCTGTGTCAGAGTTATTTTCAATGTAACATGTTTCATTCTTATTGGAACCTTTTTGCAGTGTACAAACATTACCTTGGGATTGTTTAGATTGGGTAGCTTCATAGCCTATTCCAGTTTTATCATATGCCGCAAGTCCTGGAAGATGGATAGGCTCAACTACACCTTCTTTTCTCTTTCCAAGAGGACCATTATCATATCCCATCTTTTGCATGATAGAATATCCTTTCCCATATTGTTCTGTTGGTAAGGTGACGTTTAGAATTGTGTCCTCTTCATCTTTATAGAGCCAATCTAGAATTGCTGTGTCCTCAGGATCTCCCATGGGAAATTTTTCTTTGATAAATTGTCCATTGAACTTGGTAGTGGGCTCTGTTTGTATCTGTGCTGATGTTGATGCTGCTGATATCTGTTGTGGTGTAATAGAAGGTTTCCCATGTGATCGAGGAGACGTAGGTAGATTAGCAAGACAAAGGGAATATTCCCCAACTCCACTTTCCTTGAACTGTAGTTTCTTGTCAAAACTTTTAGTTAACTGACTGATGTGTGTAGCATGTTGAGAAGAAGTATCAGCAAGTGCTTCTCGATTATTCGGAACCAAAGTATCTTGATGAGCTTTGACATTGGCACAAGTTTGGGCGTTTGAGTTATCAGCTGGTATAGTAATTTCCTATCCATCATATGGAAACTTAAGACATTGGTGGTAAGTGGACGGAACAACTTGCATCTCATGGATCCAAGGACGACCCAACAAGATATTGTATGCAAGATCTCGCTCTAAAACTTGGCAAAAGGTATTTTTGATAACAGGTCCCACTCTGATTGGTAGCATGATTAGACCTTTAGATGTTCTCTCCTCATCATCATAGGCTTTAATGGTAATCTTCCTTCTAGGATCAATGGAATCTTCGGCAAATCCTAATGCTTGAATCACCTTCAAAGTACATATGTTTAGACCAGCCCCTCCATCTATTAGAACACGTTTGACACGGAATTTGTGGATCATGACCTCTAAGTATAATGATGAATTGTGGGGATGAGTTAGGGAAACATCATCTTTGTCTGAGAATGAAAGGCATGTGGGAGAGGACAAATGTCCTACCATGGTTTGAAATCGATTCACATCCAAATCCGTAGATACAGTCGTTTCAACGAGGGTTTTATCCAAAATCTCCCTATGTGCAGGGGAAATCTTTAGAAGTTCAAAAATGGAGATTTGGGCTGGAGTTTTTCGAAGTTGGTTAACTAAGTTGTATTGGTGTTGAGGAGAGGTCTCATTGGATTTTGAGGAGGTACCTTTCAAAACAACCTTAGCTTGTGCTCTTGTTGTGACGTTTACTTGCCCATTGTCTACTTTCTCTTTGATTTTGATGACATTGACTCGCTCATCATCCGTATAGAGGTGACGGATTACATTATCATCAATTTGGTTCACAGTTTTGTCAGAAGATTCTCCCTTTTGATAATTTGGTAGAGGATTTCAAATGCTTGGTGATCTTCGTTGGATTTTTGTTGTCCTTCTACTGTGATAATACCCTTGTCAATGAGATCTTGAATAGCGTGTTTCAAACCTTGACAGCTGTTTGTATGATGACCTCTGCACCTATGGTAATCGCAAAAATAAGCTTCGTTCCATGATGGAGGTTTTACATTAGGTTCGTAATTGCGTTGTGGGGGTAACATAAGGACGTTCTTTGCCATGACCTCTTTAAAAGCCGATTCTAAGGATTGTCCTAGTGGAGTAAAAGCTCTTCTATTGGAGAAGAATGGAAAGCGTTGTGGTTTCGTGCTTGAGGTATTCCCTGTAGTGTTGTTGTTGTTGTTGTTCCAGTGGTTTTGGTTGTTGGTAGTCCCTTGATTGTAGTTCGTTGGAGGGGGATGATTGTTTCCTTGATTTGCGACTGAATTGACATGGTTGTAATTATTGTTACGAGGAGTGTTCAGGATAAATGGCTTAGTCGTGACATGATTTGCATCTACAACTCCATCATTTACAACATTCTTGTTGCGGGTCCAAAACTTGGACTTGTCCTGATTGTTGTAATGGTTAGATGAGGCAGGACTGTCCCTATCAAGTTTTATGGTCCCTCTTTTGACCAAAGCACTTTCGATGGTGAGGGCATCTTCAATCAGTTTCTCAAAGGAAGGTGGACAATGCAGATTTAAACGATAACTCATTTCTGAGTTGAGGCTATTGATGAAAGTAACCATTTTCTCCTTTTCAGGGACATGACGGGGGTACCTAGCAAACATTCTCCTCCATCTTTGAAGAAAGGTAGTGAAAGATTCCCCAGGTTTTTGCGTAACTTTGCAAAGATCAATCATGGTGATCTGATGTTGAACGTTGTAGGAGTATTGTTTTATGAATAAATTCATCAGTTCTTCAAATGTTCGAATAGGAGGTGTAATCTTAGATAACCATTCCATAGAGTTGACTCCAAGGCTTCGAGGAAATAATCGCAATAAATATGTATCTTCATGGGCAAATTCCAATGTCATGTTTCGAAAGTCTCTAATATGGTCAACTGGGTCCGATTTTCCATTATAACGATCAAATCTGGGGATTTCACAGTGTTTAGGAAATGGAATCATGTTGAGACTTCTATCAAAAGGGTAAGGACATATGTCATCCAAAGTGTACTGCTTGGTTGTGGTTCCTCCTTCTAACTCTTTGATTTTTTTCTGTATCTCTCTAAACTCTTTTTTTAAGGAGGCATATTCAGGTGGGGATGGCTCTTCCTCGGTGGTTTTTAATTTCTCAGTATCAAAGTCTTTAGGCAATTTAGCTCCTTGATCTGCTAGAAAAAGAAAGTATTTCTCTTTGTCACGTTGTATAATCTTTTCAAGGGCTTTAAGAAACTTGGGATTTTGTTCTGCCTCTCTAAGTTCAAGTTCGTCGTCTTGTTCATCATCACTACCTATAGGAGTTTTGTTCATGTTTTTGCTCTTAAGTATTGAACTCTCCTCTCCGTCAGCCATATTGTTGTTACTGAAAAGGGGATTGCGACTTACACTAAAAAGAGGACTACCTCGTTCACCCTCTTTTTGAGGTGTTTCTCCTACTTTGTTGTGTTGAGATCTCGTAAAAACAGGCATATGTAAGAAATCCTTGAATATGGTCACTGAAGGATCTGATTGGGACGCGTTGAATATTCAATTGAAGGTTGTGGTATGTTCTCAAACTCAAGAGGTTGATTCAAATTATGACGTTGAGATAACGCTAATCTTTGATAATAAGCTTGGGTAGCCAACGGTTCTACAGCATAATCGTCGGTGAATCCTCTAATGTAGTCTTGGTATCTATGGAGGAATGTGCGATAATGGAGCAAGACGTCTCGACTCTTATACAGGAATTTTCTGTGATCTAAAGTCTTCTTGTAACTGAAATTTGTTTTGGGCTTCTTGATCCTATTGAAAACTGATTTCTTGGTGAACTTGGTTGATTTCCACTTTCTTAACATGGGAGTAAAATCTTAGAAAGTCGGGTCGGTGACAAAAACCTAAAAGCGCTACTCTGTTTCTCAAATGCGCTACAGAAATAGTCAAATGCGCTGCAGAGAATATCATATGCGTAGAAACAGAGAACAAATGCGCAGCAGAAAATCCTAAATGCGCCAAACAGAACACAGATGCACTAGAACAGAGCTTAAATGCGCTGGAGTTTTCCCCTAGGTGTGCTAAAGCAGTTTATTTCTAGGACAGTTTTGACCAGTTTTTAGCTAAAATTTGTCATGTTCATTTTTGGATGATCCATTATCTGAATTAATGTTTGGAAAGCATAGCAAACAGTCTGATTTAAGTTGATTCGTAACCAAGCACATAATAAGACAAGCACAACCTAGGTTAGGCCAGGACAATATCCGCTAGACTCCACGTGGGTTTCCCCAACCGCATATCAGTAGCGTGTGAATCCAGAAGCTTGGCTGCACGGGCTCCCCCTTACAGTGCACTCTCTTCTCAGGCCAAACAAGCTTCCAACCCCCATGAAACTCCCATGGCGAGCTGATCACCTCTACTATTGACTGCGAAAGTGTGGAAGGCTTCACACCGACTGGTGCTGGACTAGCAAATAGAAGGTTTTTGGCTTTCTAAACAATGGTATTTAGTTCGGGACCCCCGTTCGAGTGGCCATACATGGGGCAAGAGATTAATCACCATTAAGGTGGCACTCCAGCCTGAAGAGGTTAAGCTCAACAGGGTTTATGGGAGTACAACTCCATCCGTATGACACATCCACACAAGCAACCTTAGGTTTTCCCTTAAGATTTACATTTATATACCGGTCGGGGGTAGCTTGGCCTTAGCTCCGTTGCCGGTTTGAGTCGTCCCTTAAGGTGAGTACTTTTTCCCTTAAGGCAGGCCCAATTTCTAGAGTCAATAACCGTTTCTCTTGCACCCAGGATCGCACAAGTGCACAAGGGGAGAGGATACTTCGATTATCAAATCAGGGTTACACAGGGAAAAGTGGGTCTGGTTTTCTGATCACCTAGTTTGCACAGGGTGAGAGCATAATCACCTACCACCTTCAAGCACAGTCAATAAGAGTAGACAGATTCATTTTATATGCACCAAAATCAAATGTGATTTAATCTAGGTGAAGATGTTGCTTCACAACAGACATGGGGTTCGTTTTAACTGCATGATAAAAGATGTGGTGGCTACCCTAGGTTGATTCATTTTAAGCCCAACATAAAATAAAAGAAATTCTGTCTGCGGAAGGCGTCAGACTCAGAATCTCTGCTACAGTTCCAGATGTGAAGCTCTGTCTCCCGAATGCGTAGAAACAGAGACCAGAAGCGCAGCTCTGTTACATAAATGCGCTAAAACAGAAACCAAATGCGCAATTTTGCTACCCAGATGCGCGAAAACAGAGACTATATGCGCTATTCTAAATGCAGAGATTTTTTTTTAATTTTCCGATACAATGTTAAATGCGCTAAATAAAATCCTAAATGCGCTAACTAAATGTCTATATGTGCTGCCGAAAGTGATGAATGCGCCACTCTGTTTCCCAGATGCGCCGCAGAAATGACCAGATGCACCGAAACAGAGCCCAGATGCGCCGAAGTACCTGCAAATAAAAATTTCCCGAATCTTCCGAAACGCGCTGCCGAATGCCAGAAAACCTGTAAGCAAACCTGCAAGAAAACCTACAAGAAAGAAGTCTAAAATTGGGGCATAGGCCCCACGGTGGGTGCCATTTAATGTGTGTATGAAAATCGAGTGTAAGAATTAAAATTAGTTCAAACACACCAATAGAACATTATAACAAAAATAAAACTATAAAAGGAGTAGAAATGTGCAAACTCAGTATCCTATTCCTGTTGTCGTCCTATCGTCCTCTATCTTTAGTGTTTTTGTAGATTCCAGCCTTGTGTTCTCAGATTAAGGGCTAGGCTCAACAAACTGTCTTCCAAAGAACGAGATTTTGCTATGATATGAATGCATGATTAAGCTATGATAATGATTTTAGCTAAGAAACTTGAAATAAGCAAGATGCTATGATAAATGAATACTAAATGAATTAAATGCATAAACTCTACTTAATTGCCTATTTGCCTATTACCAATGTTTGGATTCACACAAGTATTTATAGGGCTTTCTGACTGATTCTGATTGGCTGTCTCGATTGATGATTGTGATAATTCCTGACAGATCAAACGGTTGAAGAAAGATGAAATTGAAGGATAAGATAGAAGAACCCTAGAAATAGATTTTTCTATTTTATTATGAAAGAGGAAAAAGAAGAGAAGATAAGAATAAAAGAAAGATTAAAAGCTGATAAATAATTAATTAAAAAAATCAATTATTTATTTGTGGAGCACATTCAGCTTTTCTCAATTAAATAAAATATTTAATTAAGCTTTTAAAAGCAGAAGAAAACTTGTGGTGAGAAAAGAGCTTTAATCAGTTTTTATTGAAAAAAGCAGAATATCTCATAAAATATTTAATTATGATATGAGAAGATTGCACAATTAGGTTAAAATACCTAATTTTGAATTTAGAAAGAAATCATAAGATATTTTTAATTAAATAAGATCTATTTAATTAAATCACTTTTATGAAATTAATTAAATGAAACATTTAATTAATTAGAAGAAGAATTAAAATAGAAGAAAGGGGAAATATTTAAACTTAAATTAAATCAAAAGATTTAATTTAAATTCAAACGATGATAATTAATTTAAATAAATAGAATGTATTTATTTAATTAATTAAGTGGACGTATGAAAATAATTAAATAAAAGTAAATTTATTTAATTATAAAGAAGAATAAGATGAATGAACAATATAATTAAATTAATTAAATTTAATCATATGTAGAGGACTTTAGAAGAAATTAATTAAATAATAAATATTTAAATTAATTGCCAGGGATTATAGACATGACCATTTTTTATCGTATAGGTTAAATATCAATGTACAATAGCATAAAAAGAATGGTTAAATATTATGTAGTTTATATTCATATTGCTGGCATTGCATTGCATCTTTCAAACTCAAAGCATTATTTCACATTGCATAAGTAACAACTAGATACTCATATGATTAACCCTACACCATCTGATTTTCTTCTTTGTCAACTTTCCCATGCCTTAGTAAATTTGGTGGTCCATTTGTAACCATCAATTTTTTTATATAACATAAATTCACCTTTTTCAAAAAATTAATATGGCTAGACTCTTATGAATACAAAATAAATATATATATATATATATATATATATATATATATATATATATATATATATATATATATATATATATATATATATATATATATATATATATATATGACCATTCTTCATATACTTATTGGCACTTTGTGTCTTCTTAGATGAGCCAAAATTGTTGCCCAACTACCTCTTCCTTCATCAATGTTCCATATTTTAATCATTCCATCCCAAGATGTTGTGACCATTTGTTGACTAGAAGATTCAATTATTTGCAGGCATGAAATGACATCATCATGCACTTTGACCTAGAAATTTAGGAAAAGAATACTATTAAAAGTTGTGAGCTCTATGAAAAATAGATGTTTATCTGACTGCAACACCATCTAAATATGGATTCTTTTAGAAAATAAAAAGCAAGACATAACTTTTAAACAAATAATTTAATCACAATGTATTTTTCACAAAGAAAATTTGTATAAACCACTTCTCCATAATGGCTAGTATAGAAAATAATTGCATTGGTAGAACAAAACTCCAAAACATTTCTGATTTCCTTGATTAATTGAATCTTAAGTAGAATCCCCACAATAATTATGTTTTACATAAACCGATAGGAAAACAACATTGCTTGGAAAGTGCATCTCTAATATTTTATGTTCCTTGTACAATAATTTAAATACATTTGAAGAAGTTATATGAAAATATAACTTCTTAAATTCTTCTTTAATTTGAAGGTTAGTTTTGATAGTGAGTAATTTATTTCATAGATGGATTTTAGCTTTTGCTTGATTGTTGTGCACTGTACTTTCTTCTATAAATAAAATGAGACATGCTAATGCACATTTTCACTATAATTTCTCTATTTTCTTCCTCAACATATCTCTCTCTTGGGCTTTGATACAACCCTGTCAGGGCCTGTCCTAATCACATTTAGCCCAAATCAAAAAGAAAAGTTCATGCATTGCTTCTCCCTACACTAGCAAACCCTGGCTGGAGGTTTTATTTGATATTGTCAACAAACATACATCTAGTTGTCTGAATGAATGGGGGAGTTACAGCCTTCCCAAGCAAGAGGTCATGACAACCATCAAAATTATACACCACAAAACACTATTTCTTTCCCTGTGAGTAAAGGATAAGTGTACTTAAATAAGGTGTAATAGTAGAGAGAATAATATTGTTTAGGTAAAATTGTTTGCTCATAACCAAGATTACAATGATCAAAAAAAAATTTAGAAAAATATTGGGATGTTGAAATGCCTAAATGCTGAAATCCACTATGCTTGGCATACAAATGCAACCTTTGTGTGAAATTTCCCTCACAAATCCAAACAAGTTTCATCCTCCAAACTCTAGGAAACCAATGGGGTTTCGTCAAAAAATCTCCATAACCTAAGGGTTTTTGTCCTTAGATTCAACAAGTGAACACAAGTGTCCGACTTTGCAATTTTGGATTTGTTGAGATGATGTCCAAAGATTATCCAAACTAATGAAGTTGTATTCCTTATATAGAGGTTGAATGCCTAACATGGGTTCAAAGTTTCTTTCCATTTTCTCACATTGAAATTTGGGCTCATTAATTGCATTCTTGGTTAGTCGTGGTCATGGGTGGAGTCCATTCAGATGGTGAGGTTTTGTGAAAGGGAATGCTTGAGTGTGGAGATATAGGGAAATGATTGCTTTAATTTCAAGCAAATAATTATCCCAAGGTCAAACATCAAGGGTTCAGGCGATGGGATTCTTGGGTGTTAGAACACAAGAAAATAGGGATCTAGGGGTTTGAGGATTAGGATACCCAATTGGTTGTTTTAAAAACGTAAGACATCATCAAAAGGCCCAAAGATCCAAAGAGGAATGTATGGTTTGAGAAGTTGTGATCAAGGTATTAGGGTGTTCTGCGAATGGAAAGGAAAAATTTCAAAGGCCCACAAGAGAAGGAAGTGGGAGGTGGAGGCACAAGGAATGAAAGAAATGCATGATAGTATTAGAGAGTCTGAAATCCCACCCAAAGTAGGAAAGTGACCCATTTTTCAAACTCAAAGAATTATTTTGTATCATTGTTACATTGGTCTTGAGAGTGGTAGCTTAATATAGGTCTGGACAATACAAAGCATGGTTTACCCGTGCAGTGTAACAGTGGCATAGGAAGAGAGATGTTGAAGAGTACATCAAGTCAGTGAGAACCGAAGTGTAATGTGTTTTAGTTTGTGGTACTCCTTTGTTTCTCTATAGATGTGTGATAAATTCTTATTTCAATGATGTTGAACAATTTTAGAAAAAAGAAATTTGTGTCACAATCTGCATTCAATCCAACAAGCAAAAATCAAAGCTCAACCTCTTGGAATGAAAATGCTTGTTTGCAAAACAAATGAATAAGAATGAGGTAGTTAAGGTGTTTGAAATTATTTAGAGGCCACTTTTAGGGTGGAAGGCTTAAAACTCTATTTTAAATGCACAAAAAAGAATGAAATTACTTCAAACCAAGTTTGTGAAGAAGTTAACTATGTTGGCCACTAGTTTCCCTTTAGAGTCTAAAGTTCTAAAAGGAAGCAATCTTTGAAGGGCTATTTCTCAGAGACCGTGATGCTTACAGACTCTCCATCCAAGGCTATGGCATCATGTTGGGACAGTCTACAAAAACATTTCTTAGTTTTTGCTATCTCAGAGGAATTTTCCTATGGTGATGACTTTTCAGTGGAGGGAAAAGTTGCCAGATGCAAGCAATGTAAAGTTGCAAAGTGGTGCAACCTTCATTCTGCAACTTGTACGACAAAACAACCTATTCCAAAATGTCTGGATGGGTATGTTTATGCTAGGGAGGGTCCTCTCTTGCACCCAAATATGCCGAATCACTCTGAGCTACATTGGATCGATGATTTCCCTTAAGAGTTGAAAGTGCTAAAAGGCAGCAATCTTTGAAGGTATATTTCTTGGAGACCGTGATGCTTACAAACTCTCTATCCAAGGCTATGGGATCATGTTTGGACCATCTACAAAAACCTCTCTCAATTTTTGCTATCTTGGAGGCATTTTCCTATGGTGACGACTTTTCAGTGGAGGGAAAAGTTGCCAGATGCAAGCAGTGTAAAGTTGCAAATTGGTGCAACTTTCACTCCGCAGCTTGTACGACCAAACAGACTATTCCAACATGTTCAAATAGGTACATTTATGCTAGGGATGGTCCTCTCTTCCACCCAAATACGCTAAATCACTCCGAACTACATTGGACCGACGATTTCCCTTAAGAGTCCAAAGTGCTAAAAGGCAGCAATCTTTGAAGGTCTACTTCTCGGAGACCGTGGTGCTTACAGACTCTATGTTTGAGGCTATGGGATTGTGTTGGGACCATCTACAAAAACCTCTCAATTTTTCTATCTCGGAGGCATTTTCCTATGGTGATGACTTTTCAGTGGAGGGAAAAGTTGCCAGATGCAAGCAGTGTAAAGTTGCAAAATGGTGCAACTTTTATTCTGCAACTCGTACGACCAAACAAAATGTTCCAACACGTTCGGATGGGTACGTTTCCGCTAGGGATGGTCCTCTCTTGCACCCAAATATGCCGAATCACTCTGAGCTACATTGGATCAACGATTTCCCTTAAGAGTCCAAAGTGCTAAAAGGCAGCAATCTTTGAAGGTCTATTTCTTGGAGACCATGATGCTTATAGACTCCTCGTCCAAGGCTATGGGATCGTGTTGGGACCGTATACAAAAACCTCTCAATTTTTGCTATCTCAGAGGCATTTTCTTGTGGTGATGACTTTTCAATGGAAAACGTTGCCAGATGCAAGCAGTGTAAAGTTGCAAAGTGGTGCAACTTTCATTCCACAACTCGTATGACCAAACAAACTGTTCCAACACGATCAAATGGGTACATTTACACTAGGGATGGTCCTCTCTTGCACCCAAATACATTGAATCACTCTGAGCTACATTGGACCAGAGATTTCCCTTAAAAGTTCAAAGTGCTAAAAGGCAACAATCTTTGAAGGTCTATTTCTTGGAGACCGTGATGCTTACAGAATCTCCATGTGAGGCTATCGAATTGTGTTGGGACCATCTACAAAAACCTCTCTCAGTTTTTGCTATCTCGAAGGTGTTTTCTTGTGGTGATGACTTTTTAGTGGAGGGAAAAGTTACCAGATGCAAGCAGTGTAAAGTTGCAAAGTGGTGCAACTTTCATTCCACAACTTGTATGACCAAACAGACTGTTCTAACATGTCTAGATGGGTACGTTTACACTAGGGATGGTCCTCTCTTGCAACCAAATGTGCTGAATCACTCTAAGCTACATTGGACTGGCGATTTCCCTTAAGAGTCCAAAGTGCTAAAAGGCAGCAATCTTTGAAGGTCTATTTCTTGGAGACCATGATGCTTACAGACTCTTCGTCAAAGGCTATGAGATCCTTTTATGACCATCTACAAAACCCTCTCTCAGTTTTTTCTATTTCAAAGGTGTTTTCCTGTGGTGATGACATTTCAGTGGAGGGAAAAGTTGCCAGATGCAAGCAGTGTAAAGTTGCAAAGTGGGACAACTTTCATTCTGCAACTCGTATGACCAAACAAACTATTCCAACACATCCGGATGGGTACGTTTACACTAGGGATGGTCCTCTCTTGCACCCAAATATGTTGAATCACTCTGAGCTACATTGGACCGGTGATTTCCCTTAAGAGTCCAAAGTGCTAAAAGGTAGCAATCTTTGAAGGTCTATTTCTCAAAGACTGTGATGCATACAAAATCTCCATCTGAGGCTATGGGATCATGTTGTGACCATCTACAAAAACCTCTCTCCATTTTTGCTATCTCGAAGGCATTTTCCTGTGGTGATGACTTTTCAGTGGAGGGAAAAGTTGCCAGATGCAAGCAGTGTAAAGTTGCAAAGTGCAAATTTCATTCGGCAACTCGTACGACCAAACATACTATTCCAACACATTTGGATGGGTATTTTTATGCTAGGGATGGTCCTCTCTTGCACCCAAATATTCCGAATCACTCTGAGCTATATTGGACCGAGTGAAATTAGGTGAAAAATTGATGCAGACACAAGGGCACAATCACAAATTCTTTGCAACTTGCCTATTTGAGACATCTAACAAGATTATTCTGACCTCTTTGGACATTCCAAAAATCCCTTAAAACTTGACAAGCAACTAAATACACATTTCCTTCTTTAACCCCCTTAAACCCTTATAATAGTGAGAAACTAGTTTTTGTCCAATTACTCCACAATCTTCCAAAACACCAGATGAACACATGACTGATTCAAACACCCATATCCAAGTTACACAACATATATGAGAAACAACATAGACTCCTTTGGACCAGCGTTGACTTCCTATACATTCACCCTTCAACAGGCTACTCAATTAGCTCAAAAATGCAAAGCAACATACCTTCAAACACTACATAGACCCCTAAATCCTTGGGGAAGCAAATAAATTTCCAAGAAAACAAATATTTTGCAATTGGATTCCATTTGTACGGACTTGTAACCGTCAAATCAAAAAACCCTTGTTTTTAGTGTAATTCTTGAGGGTTTATTGGATGTAGCACTTCCACAACCTTTTCGACTTTCCCACCAGCTTAGACACCTTTATTTAGACCCCAATAGGCTTAGAAAACAAAGAAACTTCTGGTATCTCAGAGATTTTTGCAAACCCTAGGGTAAAAACTCTATTTTCAAGTGAAAAAAACCACCATTTTTAGACCTTTAACTCTTCATTTTATTTCAAAACCCAGTTCTCCACACCTTGCACTCTTGAAATAACATCAAGACATGTAATAATGTTTCTACATAATTTTTTTATACAAAAATGCTACAATGGCTTGTGCATAGGCAAAAAACACAAGAAAAACAGTAAAATATGAATTGAGCAATTGAAATTTTATTGATTCAAAGAAAAAAACTCCTTCAACCAAAACTATTCTTGATAGTTTAAAATCATGAACCACCCGAATGTGTAATTATGATAGCACTCAAGATAGAATCAATGAATAGATAATGTATGTGACCAATAACTCATTGAGAGCACAAATTCCCAAAACTAGCCCTCCACTATGAACATATCAACTAAGTAGGAACCCATAACATTATGGAAAGATGATCCACTTCTCCCAATGTAACTCCCAAGCATTACATGTGAGAGATGGTCAATTTCATTGATGGAAATGATGGTCAACACCTCATAATCATTCAAGTACTCATTCTAACAATACAAGAGATTTACACATCAAATTGGAAGTAAATATAATTTACTATATCTTAACATAAAAAATGCAAAACCTAATAGAAAATGGTATCAATGACGTACAAGGATGTATAAGAAAGTTCAAATTTGAAACTAGAATGTAAACTTAGAAAACTATAGATTTGAAAACCTTAATAATGTAAAACCCTAAAAAAGAAGGTTGGATCAAGTGTAGGATTGGTTGGGCTCAACAAAATATAAAGAAAAAAAAGTTTATTTATGAAGTTAACCTAGGATAATTAAGTAAATGCAATGAATCAAACACAATCAACCTTACATAATTAAGGGTTACTCTAGATGTTCAAATTTGTTACTCATTTTTATTGCATTGAATCAAAATGTCTCACTATTAATTTCTCTAATGCTATAAGATAAATGAATGTTTTCATGATTATAATGAATATATTGTATGTTATTAATGCTAGTGTATATCATTAAATTATGCCAAACATGTGTTTAGTCAACTCAAAGTGGGTGAATGATGCCACTTAGCCAAAATTTTGAATTTTGAATTTTAAAATGAAAGGGAATAGGTTTGTGACCATGAGGTCACCCTTGCAATTGAAGAAGTGTTCTAGAATGGGTTAATAGTTAAATCTAAGTGGCTAACAATCAATTCCAGGTGGCTAATGGATAAATGAGGGCATACCCATTGGTGAATGTGATAAATGGGAAAATAAGGTAAATGTATAGATGTGTGTGAATAAGAATAGGATAGGGCTAATTGTATAGTGATTTAAGTATGCAAATTGATAAAAGGCTAGAGAGATGAGCTTGAATTTAGATGTTGAGTCACTACATACATGTATCAAGACATTTCTTCAAAATAGACACAAAATTGTGTGGGAAATGACATGGTATGCACAAATTTTACTGTTACAATTACACACATATTGATTTACAAATGCTTTGCATATAGATTAAATTTACTTCAAAATTAATACCTATTAATACTTCTTCTTTAAGAAAACATGATTATGTATTCTCTAATAAAACTTTCACCATAACAAGACTTGCAATTACTTCAATTGTAGCATACATAATTTCATATTGCACCTATCAATGTGCCCATTACATCTTCACATGTGATTGCTAGTATATTTATGTCTCTTAAAAAAACATAGATGGGTTAAGCTCTCTCCTTACTCTTTGAGTAAGAGATAGTAGAGGAGAGGACTAGATAGTATTACAAAACCTAGTTCAAATGAGCATACCGATAGGAAAAAACCAAGAAGAAAACCTTCAGTTGTAGCTCGATTAAGTACAAAAATAGACCCCTTTACAAAACCTGAGTTTCCAAAATACAGACCCTTTTACATTTTAAACATACCCTTTATACAATGCCAAACATTTGACCCATATTTCAAAAAACTTCACTGGGTATAGATTATTCCAGACATTTGAAAAGCACCTATAAAAACCATCAAGGTAGCTTAGAATAACCAATCTATATTATTCTAAATGACACAAAATATGATGAGATGGTAATGCAACTATAAAAGATGCTTAGAATAACCAATCTATATTGTTGTAATCTGCTGCATACCTCTTCGAAAGGATCAGAGCTGGCTATTTTTGCAGTAGGTCCATGATCAATCATGCCAAGAATATCGCAAAAGTGGGAAAATGAGAAATCTATATTGTCACAATGGAAAATATGCTTAGACTAACATATCTATATTAATCTAAACAACCTGAATGATGATGATTTTGTGATGCAAACTATAAAAGACACATACCTCTTCGAAAGGATCAAAGTTGGCTATTGTTGTAGCAGGTCCATGATCAATCATGCTAGGAATATCGCAAAAGTGGGAAAATGAGAAATCTATATTGTCACAATAGAAAAGATGCTTAGACTAACATATCTATATTAATCTAAACAACTTGAATGATGATGAGTTGGTGATGAAAACTATAAAAGATGCATACCTCTTCAAATGGATCGGAGCTAGCTATTATTGCAGCAGGTCCATGATCAGTCTTGCCAAAAATATCGCAAAAGTGCATACAAAATATCACTATTAAAGACACCTGCATTGCAATAGTATATAAAATAGTAGTATTAAATAAAGAACACTAATGAACTTAATCATAATGAACATAAGAATTCTACCTTCCATTCTTGAAAATGCTATTCAAGTGTGCCTGAAGGGTCATGTCTTTACTTAAGAGTATCCAATATTGCTTCATGATCAACATTACTAAGTGTCCATAGTTGTTTTGTCTTTGGTCTGGCATGATGCTTCAACAACTTAACATTTTTTGCTATAAGAAGGTGTAAATACATGAGAATGGTTTTGTGTTTCTCATAGTCTTCAAATACAGGTATACCATTCTTTCTAATCATGTATGTTCACAACCAAGTTCCTGCAACCATAACTGAACCTGTAGGATACATGAAACCATCATCATCTTCCATCAGTTGTGTTAGCTTATGCATTACCCACACACATCAAGCCAACCAATAGTATGATCTCTCTTCATTCCCTTGCGGTGCAAGAACTACAAAAATATGTCCTATCTATAGTAGATCTGAAAGCAGGTTGTAATCAACTGAACTTTCCATTGTGTCATTTATCATGGATATTGTTTGAGATAAAGGAGTTAGATACTGTGGTACCCATGTATCCACCCACTCACTTAACTCGCATTGATCCCACTCGCAATGAATACAACTCTGACAAAAACAAGCCAACTCTCGTGTCCAAATGGTCCATGTGCCTGCATCTGAGCTTTGAAATGAATGCATCTTTGAAGAATCTTTGATTGTATGACAATCCAATATGCCTCCCACTGTACCCTCCTCAACGAACCAAAGAATTTGTGCACTGTTGAATCAAGTGTCCCTCCCTGTGACAATGTTGAACTACACCAATCAACTATAGAATGTGCATCGCTGAATTTTGCTCCTAAAATCTTCAATTTCTTTTTAACTAGAGCTCTCTTTACGCATGCACCTACTCCATCATGCTCCCCTTTCCCATGTCTAGCTTCAAAACAACTCCAAATATGAGGTAGACCCCTGTCTACATGCATTCTACTCAACCAATAAAACATACGAGCATTCTTGAATTGACCTGTACAATTATCTGACCACATTAGATGTTGGCCCAATGCTATATCATGCTCCTACAAGAACTCAAAAAAATTCTTGAAACAATGTTGGACATACTCATACGAGTGAGATCTATCATCACTCATATAAAAATGTTACTCTCTGATTATATTTTGATCCTCCTCTATACTATCAGGTGCATGTCTAAACGTTATGTGGACAAAAATAGCAATCTGAATGGAATTGTAATACTGAGATTGTACCTTGTTTTGTGGTTACAATGTGTAGTTTTCTGCAAAATCAACCACTGATATAATAGTGCCAATCAGAAAAGAGTCCTTACACATCCTAAATTGTTGATCCAACCACTGAGACCTATGACTATGCCTTGCATACTTGTAGAAAATATTGTCCTTAAAATCTGAAATAAAATCAGCAACCATTTTTGTAGCTGTCTAGAACCTTCACCTCCACTTTGCAAAGTATATTTGACTATCTCATATCTCTTTTTTATCAACAAGCTTCTTTCAAAATTCATGTTCGGAACGCTCATGAAAACATTGAACAAACTTTGACAAGCCACCACATTGTGAGCACTTTGCATTTAAACAATCATTTCTATAGAAAAAGCAACCATCATCTCTAGAACATAAAAATAGATCAAGCAAGTCCCTTGATGATTTCGAAAGATGCATTGCACCACACTCCTATGACATTTCATTAGTATGCATATTAGAAAGGATATAGCATAATAGCTCATGGTATATTGAAAAATCCACATGGTATTTGCAACAACAAGTATTATGAATCTTAAGAGGCACACAATAAAATGGATTCAAACCCTCCAAAGTCCTTTGTGAGATTTCCATATTTTTATGTGTTTCAATAAAAAATTTGAACAACATTGTTTGGCTTGATTCCAAGAAATGTTTATGATGTGGTGTACGGTCTTGATTTCCAATTCTTAACTTTAAAAAATCCTTTGCATTGGGTGATACTCTAGACTTATCATGCCAAAATTGTTGAATTACCTACTTTACATTATCGGTTAGCTTCTTATCAACACGTGGAAGCCTCCTAACAAAAGCCCATGTATCATTTTGAAGAGGATCATCTATTATTTCTCTTCTTGCAAGTGCTCTATCCAAAGTTTTATGATTTATGTCAAAATCAATACAAGTTTGTCTCATAAAGTGATCCTTTTTCAATTTATGGCTTACTAGGGTAGTTGTAATGACTCTCTGAGCAGCTCACTTATCCTTTTCCTTGTTACTTTTTCCAATAGACTTGAGAGCATTAAAAATATTTTTGACAATAATAGAATTTTTTTCGGTCTTCTTGTTCACACAAATCTTCAATTTGGCTAGCAAAGGTCTCATCTTTTGCATCTTTAGCAATTGTACAAAAAGTTGGCATTGCTCGGTCAATGTATTATCACTAAAATATTGGTTGAAAAGTCTTTTAGCCCACAACCAAATAGTTTGTGTTGACCTCTTGCCTTCAAAATTTTTTATAATGTTCACATCAAATTCAAGTAACCATTTAGGGGTTCTTGAAGGTCTTGAAATTGGAATATGTCTTTCTTCCATACAAGGTTCTTCATTTCTCATGTAATTTGGTGAAACATAATTTACACTTACTTCAATATTATGTTCAAAATCTTCATTTCCAACATTTTCACCTTGAACATTTTCAATATCAATTTGAATAATTTCATTCCCAATTTCAATATCATGTTCAACATCTTCAAATCCAACATTTTCATTATCAATTTCAA
>VDFB02105141.1:0-80690 GCA_007258455.2 Sequoia sempervirens | reverse complement strand
CTTCTTATTTTTTCACTGAAATTTAAGTACTACTGCATTGAAATTTCAAATTTTCACCAAATAGACTTTAAAAAAATAAAAATAAACTTACTATTTTAGAAACTACATTCAATTTTCCACAGATTCTATTCTTACATATTTTTGAAATAATATAGATAACTTATTCAAATTTTTATGTCAAGTTGCCTAACTCTGATTTTTCTAAAGTTTCATTACCACTTAAGGGCCTTTTTTTTCCATGATGATCCTGCACATACCCATACCAGGTTGTACACTTGTAGGATATTTATCATTTAAGATCATGGATGAGGAAAATAATGTATTTAAATCATTATGCACCTCTTCATCTATTTTAGAAATGACCTCATCATCATCCTCATCCAGATTAATTATGATGGGAGGGTGAATGGTAGGTTCAAATGAAGGGTGTACTAGGAGTTGTGGTTGTTGTATTGCATCATTTTTCTATGATTAGGGAAGAGGGTCATTATTTATTATTTTTGTCAAAGGTGGAGGTTTATATTCTTTGTTATTTTCAGTTTGTAATTGATGAGCAAGGAGGTGACATCGATGCCTATGCTCTCTAGCACCATAGTTTCTTTTAATTCTATTTTGAAGTTGTGTGGGTGTAAGAGCAGGCTGATCCACCATAGGATCCTTTTCTTCCTAAGGGGGAGGAATAGAAGGAACCAAAGGAGATGGGTCAATCACTTTCTCTTTTTCTTTATAAACTTGTTTTATGTGAAGAGGCATGATAGGGTTGGTTTCATTACCTCATGGAAATTTGGATGAAGGAGAAGTGTTTAGTGATGGTTGATCTAGATTTTCTTGTTCAAGTCTAGGTTGAAGCATTGCCTCATCAAGGATGGGGATGTTGGTAGTGGATGTGGATTGATTGCAGAGGGACAATTCGATAATTTTCTTTGTTTTAAACTTTTGATAAGCAATGAAAAAGAAATATTTGTGAGGTGTTATGGGCTCCATGGGATCTGGCAAAAAGGATTCTAAGGAGAAGTTTCCTTTAGAAGATAAAGGGTTAAAGCCACTATGGTGAATAGTGAATATGTCATTTTCATGCGAAAACTTTAAAAATTTGTGTATGACTGAAGGAACAACTTTCATCAAGTGAAGCCATGGATTACATAGCCATAGATGAAACTGATTTGATTGTGGAATGATAGAGAATGTAACATCTACTTTCTTAGGTCCTATTTGTAATGGAAGAACGATCTTTTTGATCATAGGGCATGCAAAACCATTATGTGTTTTGATCCATTCTATTGGTTGGTCATAGTTATCTTGATAAAGTTCATGTAAACCAAAAATTCGTTAGTGATCACATTCTTGCCACAGGTGAGATCTATGAGTATCCCATTAGTGGGCTTATCATAAATATGTTTGACTATGTAGACAAGACCATTGAGAAGATTCAAAAGAATATCTTTTGAGAGAAAGTAATATCAAGATTTTTCATAGGCTGGCCCTTATGAGGGATAACATCTATTGCTCCTACCATTTCATCCATAGGATTAATAGAAGGTATATGTCAAATAGGATCAGGATGTTCAGTCTCTTTATGAAAAATCATGACATCATTGTTTTGAGTTTCACTAGCTTTGATGAATGAAACATTACGTTTAGGCATGGGATTGGTAAAAATTTCCAAATTTTGATTGGGTGGAGCAACAAACACATTGTGTTTTACATTAACATTTGAAATGGATAGACGACCAAAATCAATGTGGTCTTGTACTATGTGTTTAAGACTCTTACGTTGTTTTGTGTCATGTCCATTTTTTCTATGATAATGGCAATAAGTGTTAGGTTGAAAGGTTGGAGGAAAATAATTAGTTGTATCTAATGGTTTAATAGTAGGTAGATAAATCATTTCTTGTTGTATGAGTTGTTTCATTGTGTTATGAAGAGTTTCTAGTAATGGAGTAAAATATCATTTTGGACATCCATAGCTATAAGGTATCATGGCTCTAACAACTGCTACTTGGTTGTTGATGGGTTGAGGTGATTTTTGGGGAGGATTGAATTCTAAAAACCCTTTGTTTTGTTTTTGAAATGGTTGTGAATTTTTTGAAGTGCTAGGTTCAAATTTCTTAGTTTGGTTGGAAGTGGACTGTGCATCACGACTACTATCTGAATTATGATAATCACAAAGGGTCGTGCACAAGTGCATGAAAGAGGTAAATTTCATCATGGTAATCTATCTTGGATTTGACTTTGCAAATTTTCAATAAACATCTTTTGGAGATGTAGATCAAGAATATTAACGTTGAGTTGGGGATAAAGTGATTGATAGTGTGAGATGAAATCAGTTACCTTTCTATTTGTATTTTCTTTGCATCATATTAAATCAACTAACATCCTATTTGGAGTCATACACAATTGAAAATCTAGGTATTTATATTCCTTGTGGAATTGGTGTTCTTAGGTTTTCTTAAGATAGTGGACTACTACAAACATAATGGGTAGGTTGTCCATTCTGGTTTTGGTTGATGGTGGATATTTGTTTTTCCATAGAGGAGATGGTTTGGAAAATTTGTGTGATGAGAGGGTCAGTGTAAGTGGGATGAGGTAGAAGGGAAAATGGTGATGGAGTGTATGTAGGGGTAGGGTGAGTGAATGTAATGCTAATGGATGGGATGGTGGAAGAGGAAACAACATTTGATGCCACATAAGAATTAGAAATGGTAACAGGAATAGTCGAGAAAGGAATCACATTGCTAACTTATTGCATTGTTGTGCTAACTTGCAAAATGGTGTAGGTAGGTATGGATGCTATTGTGGAAGGAGGAGGACTGCTAATTCCACCTTTACTAACCATAGTGTTTGTTGGTTGGGATGTGCTAGAGGTAGAAGGAGCATGTTTGTTGTATATCTCAGTAATTCTTTTCATAAATTTTAAGTCATCATCACTTTCAATCAAGTGATGAAGATTGTCTATAGTAGGGATTGCAGTGGTTGAAATGTTTTCAAGACACAAATCTTGTTGCAAATGTGAAAAATCTTCATGAATGTGAACAACTTTATCTTATGGAATTTGATCAGTTTGTGTGTCAATTTTCATATTATTAGAAGGAATAGTATTGCTAAAGGTAGGTCCATGCCTAATGTACCATTTTCAACACCAAGAGTAGTAGCTCAAGACAACCAAGTTCCACAATGAGTGTGCTATCATGGGATTCCATAACTCATGAACTTCTTCTCACTAAAGTATTAGCAATAGGACACTAAAAACTCATGCAAAGGTTTCGAAATAGGGGTGAATTGAAATATGATGAAACTAAAATAAACAAAATGCCAATAACTACAATTCTAGAAACTATAACAAGAATGCAAAAACAAAAAAAAAAAATGTAGAAAATTACCAAAAAATGTAAGAAATTATAGTGCAAAATGTGCAAAAGGACTAAGTCACCCAATGCAATGAATTAGTGCCAATGATGATTTTTGTGAGCTTTTTCAGAAATTTTGAATGTAATTTTATGTTTTCAGATGCACAGATGCACCTACAGTATGAAAATGTCAAATTTTTGTTGTTTTCAATGTAAAAATGATGCAAAAATGCAAGCTATTTGAGCTTTTCACTAATGCAATCTTTAAAACCCTAGGATGCAATTTAAAAATGAAATACCTAATTCAATTTTAATACAAATGAAACCTAGGATGCACTTGAAATCATAAGTAAATATGTTTAAGATTCAGGTTTGCCAAAATCTAAACAATGATTTTAGATTGCCCAAGGTTGACTCTCACACTTCTAGGTTTTTCACCTAAAAGGAGATAAATTGGGTCCAAAATGAAAATGTCTACACTCAATATTAATGTAAATGGGATGCAATATTCCTAAATATGATGTACTAATGCAAAAAACTGAAAAAGTTATGATTTAATGATGCTAACCCTAAGAAATGCAAAATGTTGGAAAAAATAGAATGATATGCAAAAACACCTAAAATGCACGTAAATAATGAAATAACTAAACATAATTGAAGAGGTGCACCTAGAATCTGAAGTATGATGTGGAGAGGCTTTGGAACCTTGTAGAGTTGACTGAAAATATTGACTGACACTTACGCCAAGTTGGGTGACTTAGTCCAGTTTTGGGGAAAATTTGTTAGAAAAGGAATCTACAAAATAGGTATCCAAAAATGTAGAAACCACTTTTCAAGCTTGACAGTGGGACTAATTCTCCATAGATGGTGACTTAATCAACTTGTAGATTTTAGTAATTTCAAGACATAATCCTATAGCTTCAGGCTTGCACTTTGTTTTCTGACAAGTATCTAATTTTGATTCTGTAGAAAACAGGCTAAAAAGAGTCTCCAAGCTTCAATTAGGTCTTTGTTGACTTGAATAGCTTTGATGAATTGTTGACCACTTTTCAACACCCATTTCTTTGGCAAATCTGCCTACGAAGTCTCCAAACACACATGCAAAGAGGGGAAAATGGTTAAGGGTTAGAGTATAGGGGTTTTCCTTGGTCAAACCCCACTTTGGTAATCAAACCCTATAAAATGAGATGGAATAAGAAAAGGATGATAAATAAACAACATGCTATGTCATAAACTTACCAATCCCTTCATATAGAAATCTAAAGATATGTAATGAAGTGATCTAATGAATGACTTGATTATCCTTAGAGTGCTTGAATGCTTAATGAGTTATGAGATTGAAAGAGACTATGCGATGAAAAATGAGCATAAAACCATTATTTATACTTTATTTTACAATATTTCCCAAAATAACACATCACAGGCCCATCTCAAGGGGTAGAGAACAAAATCCACCATAAATTTGAAATAATTTTGATTTTTATTGAAATAGGACTAAGTCGCCCCTATTGGTAACTTAGTCCCACGTAAACAATTTGAGTGGGCGATGGGAATTAGAGGGCATTAAATGTTTTCTAATGGGAATATCCTCAAAACCACACTTAAGAATGGCCAAAAAGTGCATCAAGGGGACATTTAAACATGAGAAAGGGTTGAATTAGTGATGAGAATTCTAGAAAAGCATGAGAGTTTTGTACAAATCTTTACAACACTTTAAAATAAGACTTGGTAAGTGATAAAAAGAAGTTATCTAAGTGAATTATAATGGAAGGGTATTAGAAAAGCGTGAAAGTGGGTTACAACACTTCACAACACCATTACAAGACATACTATAAGTCTTAATGATTCATAAAGATTCAAGACCTAATTTGAAAGTGTTAACCACATTACAACATTAAATCTAGGAAAAATCAATCCAAAATACACTATGAGGGCCTGAACATGAGAAAAACTAGAAGGGTTACCTTTTTCATGTCCACAATAAAAAAAATTGTTTCACCATTCATCACAATGGTGGAAAATGTATGTTTTTGCTCATGGGTTTGGTGAGATCCTATGAGGCTCCATGACCCAATATTTTAGGGTGGAGAGTAGGACTTCTTTTGTTGTGTTTCATTTTACTTTCCCTATGTGCAGATATGTATGTTTGTGAAATTAGACATAGAAAGCATTCATCTCTATGTGCAAAGATGTATGTATTTGAAATTAGATGTAGACAAGTGATATTTCCATGCTAGCTTGTGCCAAGTGATGTTTATTTCCCAGCCTATTCTGAGTGATGCTTATTTAATTTGTTCTTATAGTGATTTCTCTATTGACAACTCCACCTATGGATGTATATGTGTTGTCTACATATAAATTTAGATGCATATTTATCTATATATATTTTTCTTTGTAAGTGTATATGTCGACTGTTTTATTGCTTTCCAACCATCGCCACTACATGGAAAGCATAAATGAAATAATATTTTTGAAGCTATTGAACAATAATCAACAATGCTTATATATGTGCATCTAACTTCAGATACATATATATTGGTGTAGATTTTTTTTTGCAACTAAATATATATGTATTGCATGTGTTGGATGCATATGTAGGAATCTGTTGCTTGGAAATATATAGACACAAAAAGTATGTGTTTCCTTTGTTGAGTTTCATTTTTCTTTCCTTGTGTGCAGATATGCATGTATGTGAAATTTTGTATTGAAAATCATTTGAACAACATGTTATACAATGAGATCAAGGAGCAGCAAGCTCCACCCCCCATAGATTATAGTAGGATCAAGCCCCTCCCATTACAAATACAACCTATGGCTGTTTACATAATCAATACATACCAATTTAAAAAAAAATAGTGCAAGTATCCTGTTAGACTGCTGTAGCAAAGGGTCCAAGTGGCTGCCAACAAAAGTCACTATGTTGAAGGAAGAGCCTCGATCTGATTTACACTAGAAGATACCAACCTGTTCGCCATTGAGATAGCAATTTTCCTGCCCAAAATGCAATACCAACCTCATGACCTACAACAAAAAGGAACCTGTATCTATCCAAGAGATCCTAGTTACCCTGCCAAAAAGATCCAAGTCCACACAAAAATATAAAAACTTCATCTCCTTAGTTTACTACATCCTCACCGCCTATTGGATCCTTCATACCCAAAAGAACCTTTGTTGCTTCAATTTCTTCTAATTGTGCTTCTCTAGCAACCTTTTTATTGAACTCTCTTTGAAAGATCTCCAATGCTTGGAGAAAGATATATGTGTTGGGCTGCCTTAGTTTCTAGGTATGCCTAGCTCTGGCCTCTCTCATGGTGGTTTGAACACTACCATCTTCCAAGAAATTGAGAAATTTGAGTTTGGGTTCCTTCACAGCCAATGTGACTTACACAACAATTTTGTGGATGATGAGTCCTTGTGAGGACTCAGTAAGTACCCTCATGTCCCCATTCAATATTTCATTATTCCTTGAATTCCAAATGCGCCATAGAATTTCTATTGAGAGACAAGACCAAAATATAGTTTGTTCCTTGCCAAATTTATTGTTACTGAATAGAATAGTTCTATCCATTCTAAGAGTGCCATTATTGCTCCAAACATTTAGCTGGTTACAAAACAAATTCCAAACTTCTTTTGCATATATACATTCAAAGAAAATATGAGAGATTGATTATTGAACTCTACACATTATGCAATTTTTTGTTTCATTAGTATTGTTTTTTCTATGGGAACCTATGGAAGATCAAAAGCCACTTGAAACATGCCTTCCTCAGCACAATTATTTTAACCCAGTTATTAGATAGAATTTTGGACCATTCGGTGTTATGCAAGTTATTATTCCAATTGCTATTTAGGTAATCATATGTTTCCTATTGTTTTGCAAGGGTATTATAGATAGTTTTAGCATTGAGGCTCCCAATGTTGGAGCTATTAGTCCAAATGAACTCTTGGAATTGTTTAATATTGTCTTTAGTGTTAACCGACCATTCCAAACCTTTGCATGCTTTTCTCAAGACTATATATGTCCTCCATTGGGTGGCCGGTAAGTGAAACTTAGTGCTCAACTGGTCCCAACCTATTAGGTGGCCCTTGTTCAAGATGTCAAAAAAGTGTTTAATACCCTTGCAATTCCAGGCCTTCACTGAGCACCACTGTAGGAGGGCTAGGGGTTTCCCATTATGGTCAAGATTCCACTAGATAGACCTATGAGTATAAACCAGCTTGCCTTGTATGGCCTAAGCATTACAAATGTGCCCTTTTACCACTTCCCATGCTTTCCAAATGCTCCTGAAAACCACTGAACCTTTTGTGGTTATAGGGAGGGGACAACTGAGGAGGTCAATCAGGGGGAGGTTCCTCCAACTTTTTCTAATCTTCGGGGTTTCCCTTTGAACATTGCTCATGACTAAGACTTTCCATAGCTCATTACCATCTAAAGCCTTGAAGATCCACTTAGCAGCTAGTGCAATGCCTTAGATCTTCAAGTCCTTAAGACCAAGCCCACCTTTATATTTGCTTACACAACACCATCTCCACTTTATAGCATGTCTCTTTCTACCCCCTTTTCCATCTAACTAGAGGAATGCCCAGATTCTTTTTTTAATCTGATCTACTTGGTAGCTAGAAAAAAGCCACATCGAGGAAAAATATAGACTATAAGAGGAGAGGATCTTTTGGAAGACTTGTATTCTTCCTGCCAAGGTAAGATAATTCTTGTTCTATTTCTCCAACTTCCTCTCAATTTTTCTTTTAATCCATTCTCACATTTCCTTAAGGTTCGAGCTCACTACAAAAGGGATTCCCAAATATCTCACCTATTTGTATGGGCCTCCTCATTGTATACCAATTTTTTTAATCCACTCCGGGGGCCTATCATGCCAACCTAGGAAGATTGATTTAGAGAGAGATATTTTTGCACTTAAAACATTGCAAAATATGTTCAGTTTGTTCATCAAATTGGAGATATTCTCTTCTTCCAGCATGGGGAAAAGAGTTGTGTCATCTGCAAACTGGACATTCAGTAGTTCATCTTTGTTTGGCAATACTATGCCTCTTACCTTTGGGGAACTCATATCGGTCCTGAGAACATAGTATAGTGCTTTTGATGCAATGAAAAATAGTGCAGGGGCTAGTGGACATCCTTCCCTAATTGATCTTTCAAGAGAAAAATCTTTTGTAAGGGAGCCATTTACATCAACCTGATCAACTACATCTTTGAAAAAAGTGACTACCACACTACAAAGCTTCTATGGGAACCAAAAAGCTTCAAGATTGAGCCTTATAAATGACCATTCAATCATGTCATACGCTTTTTCAAAATCTAGCAATAAGATAGCAACTTCCTGCTTGGTGTTTGTGGCCCATTCTAGAGCTTCCCAGTTGGTAAGGAGGCTTTCCAAGATATATCTGCCTTTGATGAAGCCTGTTTGGGTTGTACTAATGAGTTTAGGAAGAACATTAGTCAGTCTCCTTGCCAAAATTTTGGCCAAAATCTTGTATGAGACATTTAGCAGTGTTATGGGTCTCTAGTTCTTCACTTGGGTCTTGTCCCCATCCTTTAGGAGCAACTTGATAATACCTTTATTGATGTCCCTCCCCAGAGAGCCCATCTCTAGTGCCTCCTTGTAGACACGTAAGAGGTCCTCCACTATCCACTCCTTGAAGGATTTATAGAATTCTGCCGGAAGACAGTCAACACCTGGGGTTTTATCATTCTGCATGGAATCAATTGCTTTTTGAATTTCCTCTTTGGACACTTTCTGGCCCATCTTTTCCACCTCTTTCCCTTCTAATTTCCCTGGGTTGATATCATTGATTATCCTCCTTGCACTGGCCCCACCACTTCCACCTTCCTTAGAGGAGAAAAGGTTTTTGTAGAAGAGGAAAAAATGGTTCTTAATTACCTCTTGATCCCTAGAAACTCCCTCACCTACCTAAAGTTGTTCTATGTGCTCCTTAAAAAAAATTCTCTTAAAAGATTAAAAAAGAACTTTGAGCCTTTATCACCGTTTTCCAACCAATTAGTCCTAGATCTAACCTTCATCCCCTGAATTCTGCTGTTTTACATCCTTCTCAACAAGTCCTTGGCTAAGGACATCTTGCTAGCTAGGTTCTCATTCTCAGGGTCTTTGTGGAGCCCTACTTCTGCTTGTAGTAGATTTTCTTGTAGAATACCCTCCAAATTCCTGTTGTCCATTGCTTTCTTTCTACCAACAATCTTAAAAAGAGTTTTCCACCCCTCGACATTCAAATTCCATCTTTCTATGGCACTTTTTCTCTTGTGTAGGCCATTGTTTAATATTCTAAGTGTTTTGATGGCATCACAATAGTCTTTATCTTGCAGTAGTTTGGTGTTGAGGAGAAAGCCCCCTTCTTTTCTCCTCACAACCCCTGGTCCCTTGCTAAAGGATATCCTTATTTTTATGGGGTGATTATTAGATAGGGTGAAGGGGTGAACCTCCACTTTGCACCCATCTCTAAGAGGCTTGGGGATGAAGAAATATTTGTTCAAATAGAATCTATCGAACCTACAATAGATCCTTCTGCTACCCTTCTGGGTGTTATACCAGGTATACCATATGTTGGGGAAGTCCTTCTTTTGCCCCTCTAACGGGTCTATCAATCTCAATTTGTTCTTTATTTTTAGCCAAAAGTATTTCTCATTGCCCATCCAATCCATATCAACTCCACCAAGTTTTTCCTCTTATCTTTCAATCATGTTAAAGTCCCCCCAGAGAATACAAGGGAGGTTGTGAGGCTCACTTAAAAATTTCCAGACATTACTCCTTTCACTATATTCATTGGGGGCCTAGACTGAGCAGATACCAAATGAGAGGTCTCCTTTTTTCAATATTACCCAAACAACACGATAGGAAGGTGAGACCCCTTGCCTGACCACATATTGTCCCCAATCTCTAGAGAGGATGATTGTTGCACCCCTGCCTTTCTCATGATGGGTGACAAACTGGATCAAATCTCTCCATATGAAGCTGAGATTCATATCGAGCATGAACCCAATAGCTTTGATTTCCTATAGCAACACCACATATTTCTCCTTGCAACTATTGAGGAATCTCTTGAAAATTTTCTTCCTATCTGGAGACTCACGACCCCTTACATTCCATGAGATATAGTTAAGATTCATTAGGGAACTTATTTAAGGCTTGTACTTTATAAGAATTGAAGTTTTCAAAACATTTAGGTACCTTATGGGCAACTTCCAATCTTTTGGGAATTGGGGTTGTAGTAAAGACACTTAGTTTCTTCCTTTTATGTTTTGTCAGGAGTTTGAGATTTCCTTTTCCTTCAAGGATTAGAGTCTCAGTCCCTTTCTTTGGTCTTCCTCTTGACCTATGGGGAATGTCCACCTTACCCTCTCCCTTAGTGATTCCCTTAGGATTCTGCTCCCTAGTAGCCTCAAAAGGTTCAGTGGCCTCCGAGCCCTTATTAGAGTAACAAATTTGTTCATGTTATGATCCTTGATACCCTCTTAGAAAGAGAGAGCAGTATCACCTGGGCTAGTTGTGTTGTTTATGGGGAGTTCAACCTCACCCCCACTTACACGAAACTCTCAATCATTGGTGCACTTCTTACCATCCCTAGAATGGGGATCACCTAGACCATTCTTGACCACGTGTAGATTTGTTACAAGTACATCAATGGTGTTAGATTGGTTGCAAGTGGGCATCAGATTGGTCTCCAAGGCATTAATTATGTTTTTCACTTTGTCTGGCTCTGTTTCTGCACAATTTTCCAATACTTTCTTTTTGTCGGGGTCATCCTTAGAGATTCTAAAGTTTTAAAAGTAGTAAGATTCACTGTTAGGGACATAATTCTTTCCTTCCCCCTATTTGATCTACTTAAATTATTTTCTCTATTGCCAGTTGTAGGGCGTTTTTACTCTCCTTATTTGCTGTCTTATTCAAATTGGAGTTGCCCTGAAATAGTGCCTCAATTTCTTGGTTTAGGCTCCTCTCTATGTTGTCCCTTGCTTGGGAGTTAATTTTGGAGCCTTCCAGTGGGAGGAGGATGTTCCTCACCCTCTAGGGTTCCATTCTTCATGGGAACTAAGGCATCCAAAGATACATGGTTTTTTATTTGTGTTTCCAATTCCATTCTCTCCAATTTGTGATCTCCCAGTCTGAGTCTATACCTACTATTTCAGAAAGGTCATCACTATCCCAAGATTCATCCTCTATGTGTCCAGACCATGGCTTTGAGAGATCTTTGGGGATTTCAACTATTCCATTGCCACTTGGAGTAGTTAACAATGGGGATGCCTCTATCCCCCTAGCACATTCAAGGTTTGAGGAACCTGGTGTAATTTCCTCATGTTCTATTTTTTTTCTTCTGAAAACTACACCTGGCAGTTGGTTTATTGTGAACCTAACTGCTAACCTCACCATTTGATTTATAGGGGATTGTGGCATCATGGCATGCACTAGTTTTTTCTTGGTTTTTTGGTTGACTCTTTATATTGCTGGTTTTTTTGGCAATTAGAGGACAATTCCTCCTTATGTGCCCTTCTCTCCTATAGAGATAGCAGGCATTCAGACCTCTGAGCACTTCAAGGCCACACATTTTGTCTCCATTGCCTAGTTTAAGCAACAAGGCATCCAGTAGATCCACTCCAGGCAGGATCAAAATCAGGACCTTGGCATTCGCGTGGGGAAGCATGGATATGGTGTTGTTAATTCTTAGCAGTTTTCCATATGGTTCAAGAAAGAGAGGGATAAATTCCCATAGTCTTGGGGGTACATTTTTTATGACCAGCCATCTAGGGCTAGACAAAGCTAGAACTTCATCTTGCAGGGCATCAGGCAACCAAGCCATAGCCTGAAAAAATGTTACCCCCAATATTCCAAAACTGCTTGTTTAGGGTTTTTTGCTGCATCTCATGATTCTTTAGAAAAATGACATAAAGCCCTTTTTGTATCATTCTACAGAAAGAAAATGAAATCCCCAATTTTATCCCCCATACATTTTCCAACCACTCATCCATAAACTTTCTCGTCGAAACCTTATTTATGTCCAAGGTGGCCAAGAAAATAGCAACGTTTTTTAATTTACTATCTTGTTCACATAGAGCATCTATAAGTTTCTCATTTGGAACCATAATGTCAATTTTTTGGGAGCCAGGAGGGCACTTACCTCTTCCGCGTCCCCCAAACTCTTCACTGCCACCATCTTGCACTGAGAAACCTACGCCCTCTAGGAAAGTTGTCTCCATGCTAGCCACAATGTCCCGGAATGACCTCGGCTGAGAGTGGTTTCTGCCTTCAGGAACTGGTTTATCGGAAGCACCATCTAGGGGGGTCGAATCTCCAAACATAGTTCCTTTGTCTGCTTGCTAGGTCTCATTAATGAAACTGGGGAGAGAAGACACCACCACTCTAAGGCCCATGTGGAGGAGGACCAAGCCTCCCCCACCTACATAGGTCAAGAAACTAACAAACCCTAGGTTGTAGAGCAAAGTCCTCCATCCTATCATGTATGTGAAATTTGATTTAGACAACATTCATATATACTCCTTCCCATGATTATTATTTTGGGAAGATAGTTGTTATTTCATTCATCCTCAAAAAGGAATTCTTACAATAATAGGCTTTATATTATGTGTAATAAGAAACATTGGTTTCCCCACTGATCATAATAATGGACAATGTATGTTTTTGCTCAGGGGTTTGGTGAGAGCCTATGAAGCTCCATGACCCAGTATGGCATGGTGGAGAGCAATTCTTTTTTTTGTGTTTCATTTTACTTTCCCTATGTGTAAATATGCATGTTTGTGAAATTTGACACAAACAATATTCATCCCTATGTGCAGATATGTATGTATGTGAAATCAAATGCAGATGACATTGATATATACTCCTTCCTATGTTTATTATTTTCATAGGATAGTTTCTCTTTTTTCTGTAGGTCTATACTTCAACTTCTCCACAAAAAATTATTGCTACTTGGCATGGCCTTGCCCTATGTCCATTCATCCAAAATTTCTAGAACATTTGACAAAAGAATAGGTACATATCTTTCAATTGATAGTTGCAGTTTTCCTATTCAAATTGATCCTATTAACTAAAACATGTGGTACATGTTCTTGTGTGAAATAATTATCTTAGGCTTAGGATTTTTAAGTTTTTTTAAAAAAAAAAGGAGAAACAACATCTAAAACATGTGTGAAATTACCTGTAGCCAACATTCATATATAGTATTGCCTATTATGCATGTAATGAATGCAACACATATGTACATACTTACAAAACAAAATATATGCTGATATATATATTACAACCATCACCACTACAGAAAAACCATACAACAATTAATGTTGATGCCAACCAACATTTACTTATAAATAATATTGATATCAACATTGATTATGCTATAGGATGTTGTGTGGTCTGCCCCAAGATTGAAGGACTTGGGGACCCAAGATAAAATTTTAACTCTTATGGTAGGAGCTAGCAAGTTGAAAGATTACCAAAAGTGAAAAGTAAAGAGAAATATTTAATCAAAAAGTACTTCATAATCTAAGTGTTTCAAGTATTGGATACCAGGAACCAAAAAAAATTGAAAAGGAAAAATGTGATGCAAATATGAGTACAATATTTTGGTACAATATTTGGAGTCCAATAAGATGGAAGACTAGTAAAACCAAAGTTTGGGAAAGTTCATGGGTAAAGCTAAATACCATGTACCGGGTATTAGGTAGCAATGTGAAATGAAATTTTAAAATCTTAAGGTTATCTAATGATTCGAAAAGTCTAGTGACCCAGCATATGTAGAATTTAATGATGGAAGAATTTTTAATATGCTAGGGAGTGTGCTATTTATGAGATTTATGTACTAACACTCAATACTGGTTTTATTTACATGGCATGCTTATAATTTTTTTTCTTTCGAAAGGGAATTAATGAGTGGAATTTTTCATTGCAATAGATGGAGATTATGATGCAAAGTTCGAGTATGGATGGTCAAGCAAATAAAATTTGCAAATAGATCTGATGGTGTTGCAAAGTTTACTAATAGAATTTAAAAGCTCATTTTGGAATAGAGTTTGTTGTAAAGATGTGCTAGATACCAGGAGCCTAGGACTCTAGATTTTAAGCATGTGGCAAAGAAGTGTAGTTACTCTAGGGGTTACTAATTCCTAGAATGTTCAAATCAAGGATGAACCTAAAATGTAGGGGTGGAAATTCCATGTGATCACTCTAAATTTGTGGGAAGTTCCTACATTTTTTTGGAGCAAATTTGTTTGGTTCCGAGAAGGAATCTGAATGATTAAATATTTGAAACTTGAAGAGCTTCAATGTGAAGTTGAATTTGACCTTCGTTGACTTTGATTGCAATTCTCTTACTAGTCACTACATTACGCGTGCTTTGATGTGATTTTTCCCTTGGATTTCCTGTCATGTATTTGTCTTATCCTATTTTTGCCTTGTGTTCTATAAAAGGCTAGAGGATTTTTCTTTTTAAGTTAAGTTCAAAATTTGTGGATGTCAGAAGAGCCCAAAATTCTTTCAGTTTTTTTCTTTTTTCCTATTTTCTGAATCATTCTAGTCTAAAAAATTGTATGCACATAGACATTAATCAATATTAGAACTAATTTTATAGCTACCTACCCCATGAATCATTTGCAGCTAGTTTTGTTAGTTTAGCCAAATAAGACTATGTGCTATGCCATTTAAGAGCGCATACAAAACTTACTCGGTGTCCAAACTAAAACCGCTCTCTTTAAAAGCTCACACCATTTTATATGTAGTTGTGAAGCAATCTGATGAAGTATAATGTGGTTTTCTTTGATTTGGTTAATTCTTTGGGGCATGCATGGAGAATAACTAGGAGAAATTTAGATTTTCAATATTTTTATGCTTTGTATTAGAATAGATGTTAAAATTCTTCAAAATTTTCCAAAAAATAGATGAATTAATGGAAATTTATTGAAAATATTTCATTTTATATGAAATTGTTGAGTTGTTAATGCTAAATCTACTAAAGTGAAATCAAAGAAATTGTTGATGTTCATGAAATATTATTTTAAATCTATCGATTTCATGATATTTGTTCTTACGATCCAATTGAAAACTCAGTGTCTAATATATATGATTTTAAACAACCATATTCCCTTTGAGATTAACAACAATATCACATCATACCCTGGAGTGAACCTAGTACAATGAAGACCTGACTACTAGATACTTGGGATTGAACTAATTCAATATTTTCCTAGTAAAACAAATTCCCATTTTGGATTGTCTTTGTTCCATATATTTCAAGAAGGATAATGTCTTTGTGGTTTGTATGTGAATAATTTATTCACCCTATTGTAGTGAGTAAAATCATCGTCAACAAGAACTAGTGCTATAAGGAGGGTTTATTTTTAATTTTATATTAGTCCTGAGTTTAAGAAGAAAGATTGTAAAGCAAATATTGAGTGCAAGCTAGTATTTCAATATGTAAGTTTAAAAATTTTGAAAAATTTTTAACTTGAGATTACATCCTTTGAGTTTATTCACCTTTGGTAGAGTCACCAAGTGTACAATTCACGATACAGCTAATCATAGTGAAATCAAGTGTGAAATTTGTTTAACTAGGGTAAGTATATCCATATGGAAAGTGATTCCATTAATAGAAGTTCTAACTACTAGAAGAAAGGAACTATTAGCAAGAAAAATGTTCAACACTAGTGGAATTGGAAAAATTAAAAAATTAACTGATACATCAAGATGGTTTGATAACTGCAATTATTATAAAGAAAATCCTAACATTTTGTAGGAAAATGGGTGAGAATGTTAAGATTTAGAGACATTGCATTAGAAACAAGGAAATGGTATTGATGAGTCATCATTCTCCTTATACGTGGAAAATGTAAATGAGGAAAAGGAGTAGGAAAATTGAGCGGGAGACGCATTTATTTTGATCCAAGTTGAAAATTCACAAGTTAAAAAAGGAAATTTTCCTTATTTTATACATGATATAGAGTATAAAACTTTTACTTTTTCTCTCTTTAATAACAATATAAATTGTGATATATCTTGGTCTAAAAAAGTGCAAAGTGAAGATATGACTGGAGATGTGAATATTTTTGGAGGAGGAAGTCAATAAATGGACACAACCATTCAAGGAAATGAATAGAGAATAGAGACAAACCATGAACCTAGGTTGGAAGAAGGTAGAGTATGGTCACATCAAACGAAGTGTGTGCAATCAACCTTTAACAAGGTAATTTTCATACATATAAACCAAGTCATTGGTAAGTACACTTTTGAATTTACGATTATTAAACACATAAAATTTAGAAAAATTCATTGTTATAGTAGAGTTGTTAAAAAAAAATTAAATGAATTTTAGGATAAACTTATTGTAATTCATACCAAAACATCGATGAAAATATTCATTAAAATTAAAATAAGTTGTTTTGTTAAGGTTAATCATTTGCTAAAATAGAAGTTTGGTTAGTTAGGGTTAGTTTTATTTTTGTAGGGTTTGTTTTGTTTTATTTGCTTTTATTTTCTATTGCTTTTCTTTCTTTATTTTTCTTTTATTTTTATCAAATTATGTTTAAATTATCTTACACATGAGAGTTAATCCAAAAATTTGTAAATTTGAACTGTGAAATGAAAATTATAGAACCATGCATAGTAAATACACACTTTAAGATTTACTAAAAGCTATATATTTGTCTGTGTATATCACATATGTACATGAGCTATCAAAAGTTCTTGTTTCAAAAGATCAAAAAATCAAAAGAGTGAGTCGAGCTATAGATAGGAGTATCCATTTAGTCAATATGGGATGCCTCATCTATTAGGGATAAATACCCTATGTAGGCGAGTTTTAGTTGAACTTGAAAGTCATGAATATGGAGGTTAGTGAGGGAAGGGTGGAGTGGAACCAGTTCCCCATGTTCCAAGAATCGATGAATATCATCCATGGAAGGGATTTCGATGGTTGGGTGTGCAACAGATAAAATAGTATCTAGATTCTCCAAATATTTAGTCCTTACTATCAATTTGGTAGCCAAATGAACATGTTCAATCTATGTAGCCTAATATCTAGAAGTGATGCTACAAAATGAGAAGCCATGTTAGAGTAAAAGAAAAATTAGCAGTTGGATTCTACATACTTTTCCCTAAGGACTAAGCACAAATTTTGTATAGTGAAACTAGAAGTCTGAATGAAGAAAACATTTTCAAGCCTTTGGGGTGTGGTACTTCCTAAGAAAACATTTTAGTGGTGAGAGAAGCTTAAGAAAATTGGAGTATCCATGACATAGAAGAAAGTGAGAATAAACATAGCAAAAATGCAAAGCAAAAAAAGAAGGCTAAGGAAAAGTGTGAAGAATTTGAGAAGTGCAAAATTTATAGTCATGAGGAAGTTGTGGTACATAGTTTCCTTGAGTGAAGTATTGGAAATTGTAAGTGAGGTGGCAATCTGATAATTATATTTAGAATGGAATGTTAAATCAAATGAATTCTTTACACATAGTTAGTGATAAATTGCTTCAAATTTGAGCAGTATGTGGTTTATGAATCAATGAAGTTGAAGATTTCAAAGTTAATAGTGGTCATTTCATACATTTTTTCTTAAGCTGTAGTAATTATGAAGGTGCTTATGTGTGTGGAGTAGAAAGGAAAATGAAGCCGGTAAGGAAGCACACACCATCACCTGAGTAAGTTGAAAGAAATAATACATGCAAGCTTAGGCATGCAAATTTAATGCATAATAATGTGATCATGTTTCAATGCAATCATGACATTTTTGATCCATTAATGAGGTGCAGCTCCACGAAATTGGAAGTGCTAGCTGAATATTTAGCAGTTGCCATAAAATTTAATTAGATGGGTGGTAATTAATGTTTCTAAATTTAGATTTAAATATTGTGATTAAATTGTTCGTTACTAAATTTTAATTTATGCATATTTTCTAACACAGTGAGCTACAACTATCAAGGATTTGGCATAAAGTAGTAAAATTTAGCTAGAAATATGCACTAATAGGGAATTATTAAATGATTTTTTGGGAATTGGTGAATTGATGTTCAGGGATATGCATTGAATGAAAAATAAAAAGGTAACCTTCACTACAACTGTAATTCCCAACCTAATAGCAGACTTCATTTCCTACAGGTTTAAAATGAGCTATCATTGAAATATCAAAAGAGAAAAATGAGCTATCATTCAAATATCAAAAGAAAATAAAAATTACTCTTTAGGAAATCCACATAACTCTACTAGGGTTATAGATGCCTGGCTGGCAGTAGAGTTATGTTTGGGGGAATTACAAAGATAACCTCATTGAAGCTATGGATGCTTAATTGGAAGCAAGGCTCTATCCCTGGTTGGCTTTGGAGGATTACAATATTATGTAGTATAATGTCATGAACTGATTATTTTTACTAAATTCTAAAAAACTAGAATTAATTAGAGCACACATAGATGTTTCCAGTGGAGGTTTACTTTTTATGCCAGAATCTAGGTAAAGGTGAAAGTTATTGTTTTAAAATTTGCATAAATTATAATTGATGACTAGTGATTTAATTTCAAGTTTGGTTTAAATTTTATTTTATTGGTTGCAAGTTGTTGTGTAGTCTCACAACATGCCCCAAGACTAAAAGACTTGGGGACCTAAGTGAAAAATTTAACTCTTATGGCAGGAGCTAGCAAGTTGAAAGATCAACAAAAGTGAAAAGTGAAGAGAAATATTTAATCAAAGAGTACTTTGTAATCTAAGTGTTCCGAGCACCAGATACCTAGAACTAGAAACATTTGAAAAGGAAAAAGGTGATGAAAATATGAGCAGAGTGTTCTAGTCTGATATTTGGAGTTAGGTAAGATGGAAGTTTGGTAAAACCAAAGTCTGAGAATCATGGATAAAGCTGAATACTGGGTAATAGGTACAAAGTAGCAATGTGAAATGGAATTTTAAAATCTTAAAGTTATCTAATGATTTTGATAGTTTGATAACCTAGTATATGTAGAAGATAATCATGCAAGGATTTATGATATGCTAGGGAGCATCTTATTTATGAGGTTTATGTATTAACACTCAATAGTGGTTTTTTTTACATGACATGTTTATAAATGTCTTTTTCTTTTAAAAGGGATTTAATGAGTGGAATTTGTGATTGCAAGAGATGCAGCTTGTGATGCAACGTTCGAGTATGGACGGTTAGGAAAATAAAATTTGTGAATAGATTTGATGATGTTGTTAGGTTCAATGATAAAATTTAAAAGCTCATACTAGAATAGAGTTTGTTGTAAAGATGATCTAGATATTGGGAACTTGAGACTTTGGAATTTAAGCATGTGACAAAGAAGTGTACTTACTCTAGGGGTTGCTCATTCTTGGAATGTTCAAATCAAAGATGAAATTGAAATGTAGGGGAAGAAATTCCACCTGATCACTACGAATTTTTTGGAAGTTCCTACATTTTTTTTGAGTGGATTTATTTGATTTCGAGAAGGAATCTTGATGATTAAAGATTAGAACTTGAAGAGCTTCAATGTGCAATTGGAGTTGACCTTCATTGACTTCAATTGCAATTCTCTTTCTAGTCACTACATTCAACATGCTTGATGTGATTTTTCCCTTGGATTTACCCTCATATATTTGTCTTATCTTATCGATGCCTTGTGTTCTATAAAAGGCTAGAGGATCTTTCTTTTTAATTTATGTTCAGAATTTGTGGATGTCGGAAGAGAAAAACTCCTGTAAGTTTTTTTTTCCTATTTTTTGAATCATTTTGGTCTAAAAACTTGTATTCACATAGACATTAATCAATATCAGAGCCAATTTGATAGCTACCTATCTCATGAATATTTTGTAGCTAGGTTTTTTAGTTCAGCCGAACAAGACTATGTGATGCATCATTTAAGGGTGCATACAAAACCTACTTGGTGTCCAAACTAAAACCCCTCTCTTTAAAAGCTTGCACCATTTTATATGTAGTTGTGAAGAAATCTGGTGAACTATAAAGTGGTTTGCTTTGATTTGGTTAATTCTTTGAGGCATATGTAGAGAATAACTAGGAGAAATTTTAATTTATTTTTTTAGAGTAGATGTTTAAATTATTGAAAATGTTCTAGAAAATAGATGAATGAATGGAAATTTATTGAAAATATTTCATTTTCTATGAAATTTTTGAATGCTCAATGCTAAATCTACTTAAGTAAATTTTTTTTTGATGTTCATGAAATATTATTTCAAATCTTTCAATTCTATGATATTTGTTCTTACGATCCAATTGAAATCTCAATGTCAAATATATATGATTTTAAACAACCATATTCCCTTTGAGATTAACAACAATATCACATCATACCCTGTAGTGAACCTAGTACAGTCAAGACTTGAATACCAAAGACTTGGGATTGAAATAAGTCAATCTTTTCCTATTAAAACAGATTCCCCTTTTAGATTGTCTTTGCTCCATATCTTTCAAGAATGGTAGACTCTTTTCGGTTTGTCTATGAATAATTTATTTTCCCTATTGTTGTGAGTAAAATCATCATCAATAGTGGATAATGTATTTTATTCTACAAATATGATCAATGGTGAGACCAATGTTTCATCTCACACTTAATATACAACCTACCATTCTAAGAAATCCTTATTGAGGCCTAGACAAATAACAACTATCCTTCAAAAAGTATAAACATAGGACCTATTTAATTCATTTCCAACCATCGCCACTATACATGAACCACAAATGAAATAGTATTTCTAAAGCCTCATGTCAGCAATCACCAATGCCTTATGGAAAATAGTGAAAACTACTATCATAGGCCAAACAAAAATAGCCAATAATGCCTTATTGAGAAGAATATGAACTATTTTACTACTTTGTAACCATCATCACCACATAGAAACAATATGAAAATTAATGTTGATTTCAACCAACCTTTAATTTCATTGGCCTTATCTATCAACGTGCCAAACACTTTTTATATAAAAAATTAAAAAAATTGCCACCTTTTTTCCGATCGGGGCCCAAACGTTGGAAGGGTTAAAAATGAGGAAGGTTGACGAATATTCTAGCCAAAGTGCACACAATAAGGAAAAACCACAACACTCAAGGTTTCATAATTTTTTCATTTTATTTCTATGGTTTTAATCTTCTTGTGTTGGCTGAGTTTAGACTATATTGCTACTACATGTGTGTTCAGTGTATGTTTAGGATCATGATGGGTCAAAAAGTGGTGATATGATGGGTATGTGGCTAATGTATTTTTTTTTTACCCAAAATTGATGAAACAAAAGTGGTTTTTAAAGGAGATTCTCAACTTTCCACCAAAATAAATTATGCTTTACTTTGAATTTAATAAATAATTACTATACATTTTCTATTTGAATTACAACTAAAGTACTAATTGATAGGATGATTAAAAAAATCTATAGCTTCCTAATGGTATCAAATTTTTTGAATCTAAAACATGCACCACATTCTATGCTTCACATACTATAGGATTAAAAAAAAAGAATTTCATGAAGTTTTAACCATGTTAAGGTGTTAGACATACATATTTTTATGTTTTTTAAAAGTTGTAATAAAAAATTCATAATTAATTATTTACTTGGACAAAAATTACAAAAAAAATGCATCACATCAGGACATGAGTCCTCGACTAATATCCAAAATATTATAAAAAAATATTATCATTTTATTGTGGTTAGGGTTTTCAGACAAACACCTAATTGTTATTTTTTCCTTGAAATTTAAGTACTACTAGATTGAAATTTCAAATTTTCACCAAATAGATTTTCTATTTTTAAATAAACCTAGTAGTTTAGAAACTACATTCAATTTTCTATAGATTATATTCTTACATATTTTTTAAATAATATAGATAACTTATTCAAGTTATTACATCAAGCTGCCTAACTCTAATTTTTATAAATTTTTCACCACTTATGGGCTTGTTCTTTCCATGATGATCTTGCACATACCCTTCATAAAGTTATGTTGCATATGTCTATCTTTGATATTTCTTTGGTTGCATAACTTAGAATTATAGGCTCTATATTAAGTGAAATAAGAAACCCTTTGTACAACATTTCAAAAACAGTCTATGTTCTGGCAAAACAACCAACCAAGAACATACATTATCCATTGCGAAGATCAATGGTGGAATCCATGTTCCATATAACACTTAAAATATAACTTATCATTTCAAGAATGTCCCAATAGAATAAACATAGCAATCAATATGTATCAATGTTGTTTGCATCTACTATTACATACATACATATCTACACATAGGGGAAATACATTTGATGAGTCCAATGAATGGCTCAATTTTGATAGGGTTTATCATATATTTTCTATTGTTACTATAAACTTTCGACACCTATTTATTGACACTTTCCATGTTATTTCCTTAAATGCATGAACCTTGGGCATAAACTTAGCCTTGTGACTTTTGATGATATTAACATGCTATGTGGATTATCTATGTTAATTTTACATGTAGTTGAATGGATCTTACTTTAAGGTAATTATGGATATGAATTTTTTTTGTGTTTACTAATATCATTATGCAGGTTCACATTAAGGTGCTGATAGGATATGTGCAGGATTATGATGGGCCAAAAAGTGGCAATATGATGGGTATGTGTAGGGTATGTGGCTGAAAACCTTTTTTTTACCCAAAATTGATAAAACAAAAATGGTTTTTAGAGGAGATTCTCAACTTTCCATCAATATAAATTATGCTTTACTTTGAATTTAATAAATAATTATTATTCATTTTCTATTTGAATTACGACTAAAGTCCTAATTGATAGGCTAATTGAAAAAAATATATAGCTTTCAAACGGTATCACATTTTTTGAATCTAAAACATGCGTCACATTCTATGCTTTGCATACTATAGGATTTTAAAAATGTTGAATTTCATGAGTTTTGACCAAGTTAAGGTGGTTAGACATACAAGTTTTTTATATTTTTTAAAAGTTGTAATAAAAAATTCATAATTAATTATTTACTCAAGGAAAAACATTACAAAAAAATATGCATCACATTGGGACATGAGTCCTCTACTTATATATAAAATCTTATTAAAATTATTATCATTTTATTGTAGTTAGGGTGGTCAGATAGACACCTACTTCTTATTTTTTCCTTAAAATTTAAGTACTACTGCATTGAAATTTCAAATTTTCACCAAATAGATTTTTATCTTTTTTAAATAAACCTAGTAGTTTAGAAACTACATTCAATTTGATACAGACTCTATTCTTAATTTTTTTTGAAATAATATAGATAACTTATTCAATTTTTTATGTCAAGTTTCCTAACTCTGATTTTTCTAAATTTTTTGCCACTTAAGGGCCTATTTTTCCATGATGATCCTGCACATACCTGATTTAAATGAGGCTTACAAAGTGGAAGAAACTCTTTCTAGCTGGTCAGTTGCTAAGTCAAAAAGATGGTAATTAAGAGGTCAAAGGAGGGAAAACTCTCAATGGAGGGAAATTCCTAGCTCGAATGAAAGATTGTAACCACACTTTAAATGGTCATGCTTATTAGTTGAGAAAATCTATGAAGAGTGTTGTGCTAGAACCTCATTGGGGCAAGTTTTCTTTGACTAAATCTGGTGCATGCATAACTTCCTCCCTTTCTTTTTTATTCATTCAATAAATGGCATCCTCCTATTTTGTTGGAGTTGAATGCCTAGTTAGTTAGGGTTAATTAGAAGTTTTTTCCTCTATAAATAATTTTCAAATGCCCCTTTTCATAAGGTTGGATGTTCTAAGATTGTACTTGCATTTTAAGTTTAAGTAATATACTATCATATTTTTGATATGTTGTAATTGTGTTTTCAAGGAATAAAATGATATTTTGATTTGTTGCATCTGAGTTAGCTTAAGGAAGACTCGCTCAAGGGGGCCCACTTGGTGATAATTCCACCCATTTAGTTTCAAAGTTATTTTTTTGTTTAGTCACTAGTTTTAGTTTCAATAGTTGTTTTTTCCTGCAGCCATTGGAACTTTGTTCTGTGACTATTCCTACAACCAAGCAAGATAGAGTATTTTCATGTCAGTTTATTCAAATTGCTATTTTTGTCATCCATTTCTAGTCCAATTATTGCTGCTTAGTGTAGTTGTTGATTCATGCTCCGTGCTTTTGTTAATTTATTTCCAACATTTTTTTTTAGTATTGTTTCTTTTCTATTTTATGGATGACTATAGTGGAGTCCTAGTGCACATACAGTGCTGACCCATTTCATTTTCACATCCTTGGGTTGACAATGAAATGCACTTTCTTGATGAATAAGATAGCTACTTAGTGCAGATGTCTAATCTCTAAGTCATAGCTCTAAGGGATTAGTTATTAAACCATTAGAGGAGGCCAACAACATTATCCATCACTGTGATCAATGGTGGAATCACCAAGACTTTTCTATTGCTTTTGTAACCATCACCCCATGCAAATAACACAAAATAGCCTCCAACCAACTTCACAAAAGCTTGCAAATGGATAATAAAACTTGCACATTAAGAGATGCTCACCATCTTGGCATCAACATTAATTTTTCTATGGTTTTCGTGTAGTGGAAATGGTTGTAATAAAAAATTCCATTTAAAAGCTCTGAAAACATAGCGAAAGTCTACACAATTTTTGATAAGGCATTGTTTGGTGTTTTTTTGTTTCTTTACCTGCTATGAGAGCTATGAGCCAGGATGGTGAACTTCTGTGAAGGTGCAAGTTCGATCACCCTATTTAACACATGTATTAGTACATACATATATAAGTTTCAATCCATCTATATATGTATATTATCAACATCTAATTCCACATACATACATTTCTACACATACTTTTGTGTGTATATATTTCCAAGTAATAGTTACCTACATATGCATCTAATGCATGATGTTGGTTGCCAAGTCTTAGTGCTTCAACATTTATTGTTATATGGTATCTTTTATAGTGGTGATTCTTGTAATAAAACCTGTCATTTAAAACTTGAGAAAACATATTCCTTTCCCAAAAAAAATTTGCCATTTATGATTTCCCTTTTATAGCCATTGTAGATTGTGGTTTATGTGATTATGGAAGACAACCACACATTGTTGTCATGTGCTTGTGAGAGGAAAAACAATTTGTTGGTTGCATCACATTTTTTTATCACTACAAGCACATGACAATGGTGTATTTTCCTTCATTCAACATAGCCATTTTCAATGTTATGGTTGGATTACTTTCATGTTGTAAATATCTACATTTTTTTCTTTTTAGATACATAGGTGTCTGAAGTTAGATGCACCTTTTTAGTTATTATTTATTTGATCCTCAAAAAGGAATTGTTAGAATGATAGGCTCTATATCAGGTGTAATGAGGAACATTAGTTTCAAAATTGATCACAGTGGTGGACAATGTATGTTCTTGCTCGGGGTTTTGGTGAGAGCCCATGAGGTTCCATGACCCAATATGGTAGGGTGGAGAGCAAGCATTCTTTTGTTGTGTTTCATTTTATATTTCCTATTTGTAGATGTGTATGTTTGTGACATTAGATGCAAATGACATTCATATGTATGATCTAGGTTGTATATTAAGTGTAATATTAAACATTGATCTCAACATTGATTATAGTGCTAGACAATTTATGTTCTGGCTCGAGAGTTTTTTGGGAGCTCTCAAAGCTCCATGATGCAATATAGTAGGGTGGAGAGAAAGCCTTCTTTTAGTGTGTTTTATTTTACTTCCCCTATGTGTAAATATCTATGTATGTGAAATTAGATGCAGTCAACATTTATATATAGTCTTGCCTATTATGCATGCAAGGAATGCAATGCATATATATATATATATATACTTAGGAAACAAAATCTATACCAAAATATATGTTTCTTAAGTTAGATGCACTTTTTTGGAGTTTTTATTGGCTGGACATTTGTTTTCTTTTTCCTATTTCCCAATGTTCATCCCATCAAAACAACTTTTGTTCGTGATCTTATTGCTTTGCTACTTATAGAAGTGGTTATACATTGAGACAACATGCTTTATTTTTTAATCTTTCACCAAAAAATATAATATGTGGACATGTATGTATGTGAAATTGCTTACAAACAACATTCATATACATCTAAATTTAAAATTATTGATACATATATATAAATATATGCATATTTGCAACTTCTACTTTCCTTGCACCTATGTTTAGAACTTCTCCTCTTGGTTCTTGTTGTCCATCATGATACTAAACAATTGTGATGCTTTGATTTGGCTTGATATCTCTAGCTATACCATTATTCTTTAAGTTGGAGCCTACATTCAAGTTCCAGTCCTACATCAAGTGTGGACCAAAAATGGTAGAAAAACACAAATGAAAC
The DNA here is from genome assembly GCA_007258455.2 of Sequoia sempervirens. Lineage (NCBI taxonomy): Eukaryota > Viridiplantae > Streptophyta > Pinopsida > Cupressales > Cupressaceae > Sequoia > Sequoia sempervirens. Next base: position 54,005 of record VDFB02105141.1, on the reverse strand, counting down.
CAACTCCATTATGTGAAGCATAAAGACTAGATTTGTGCAAGTCGTAGGGCCAAATACTTGCAATAAAGAGCTATCTAAGCTCGTCATTGCTTGGCCTTGCCTAATCAAGAGGTTGCACCGCAATTGCTGCTAAGCTTGTTGGAAACACATGCTCACTTCTATAATCCCACACCCTCGATCCTTTTGTAGCTTGTACACAACCTTCCCAGTGAGGGTGCCTCGACAATGGGTGGTTGTAGATCCCAACACAGTGTTTCTAGGCATGGATTTCTGTCTGTTTCATCAGCCCATCCCCATTTTAACAACATGTTTGGAGATTCTTTTTGTGTTGCAATGCATTCCTTCAACTAACACATTGATTCTTTCTCTGATTTGAAAGTTTTTAGTGTTTGCAAAGAAAGCTACATCAGAATGAAAGTGTGAGCATCCAACTTGGATGTCATTTGTTTGCATTGTTCTTCTTAAAATGGCATCCATCGATTCAGTTTAATGAAAAATATGGACCTAGGACCACAGTCTCCTATCCTTGCAAAGCTAACTCAGGTTGAAGAAATGCTTATAGCTAGAGGGTATGTGTAGGATCATGATGGGCCAAAAAGTGGTGATATGTAAGTGATATGATGGCCCATGTGGCTGATGACTTTATTTTTACCCAAAATTGATGAAACAAAAAGGGTTTTTAAAGGATATTCTCAACTTTCCACCAATATAAATTATGTTTTACATTCAATTTAATAAATAATTATGATTTATTTTCTATTTGAATTACGACTAAAGTCTTGATTGATAGGCTAATTAAAAAACATCTATAATATTCAAATGGTATCACATTTTCTTAATCTGAAACATGCATCACATTCTTTGCTTTGCATACTATAGGATTAAAAAAAAGAAAATTGAATTTCATGAAGTTTTGACCAAGTTAAGGTGGTCAGACATACAAGTTTTTAAATTTCTTAAAAGTTGTAATAAAAAATTCATAATTAATTATTTACTTGGAAAAAAATTACAAAAAAATATGCATCACATCGAGACATGAGTCATCTACTTATATCTAAAATATTATAAAAAAAATATTATAATTTTATTGTGGTTAGGGTGGTCAAACATACCCCTACTTATTTTTTCCCTAAAATTTAAGTACTACTACATTGAAATTTCAAATTTTCACCAAATAGATTTAAAAAAAAAAAAACCTAGTAGTTTAGAAATTACATTCAATTTTCTATAGATTCTATTCTTACATATTTTTAAAATAATATAGATAACTTATTCAAATATTTATTTCAAGTTGCCTAACTCTGATTTTTTCTGAATTTTTTACCACTTAAGGGCCTATTTTTTCCATGATGATCCTACACATACCCTAGAGTTTCTCTAGCTTTACAAGTGACCCATACTAGAGGAGGCCAATACAAATATAGTGGCCATACTATAAGCTTCCCTCAAGACATCTCAGCCATTGCAACTTTGTTGCCAGATCACCTACATGATGTTGAAGTGCTTATTGTTTGAAGAACTAGAATTTAGGGAATGAACTATGATTGCTATGTTGACAAACATAATGTCATGGTTGCATTGATATACAAAATTTAAAATGATCCATACTATAGTGATGTTGCAATTGATTGTGATGCTTTAAATTCATTTCTTGCTATAAGTACTAACATCTCCAATATTTTGCACACAATGAAAGAACCAGTAAATAACATAGTTGAACCAGTGACAACTTTAGAAATTATTGTTGATGAGGAAGTTGAGCTTAAGGTCTCATCCTCATTTATTCCATTGATGCCCAACCCTCCTTGAGAATTGTAGGAAATCAAATATTCCTTGTAGATTAAATAAATTATTCAAGATACTTTGTCTTGGCCTGAGATAAATTCTAACTATATCAATGAATACAATGCATGAGGGTTATTCAGCATGGCTTTCCCAACATTGTTCCCCACTAGAACAACAATTCCTCTATAGTTGAGAATCATACTGTGTATATGCTTAATTGTTAATCTAAATGAAAACATAAAACACTAAATGAAACATTAATCTAAAGAAATTGAAAACAAATTAACAAACAAAATCTTCAGAACCGTCCCATTTTCCTCTATCCACAGTGATTCTTTTGAAGCTTTTGCTCTCAGATTGTGTAAGCTAGGCTTCCTTCAAATGGCAACTTGTAGAACGAGTATGCAAATGAGAATGCTTTACTATTCTATATGCTGGTAGAAATGAGATTGATGATACAGATATCGACAGGGGCTGTGAATTATGCACAGGGGCTGTGAATGGGAGATATCATGATTCTATTGCTACTATGCTTATGATTCTATGCTATTGCTATGAAAGTACTCTATGAATGCTATGGATGCTATGCAATTTGCCTATAATTTACTTGCTTAAACTTCTATATGATTTGGAGCTCCCGGCAGCTGTATTTATAGATTTTTGCAGGCTTCATCCTTGCTGGCAAGAATCTATGGCTATGAATTGTCTGGTAGGTTTGAATGGTGAGAGATTGAGAGGTTGAGAAGAAAATGGGGGAGGTTGAGAGGTTGGAGAGAAGAATGGAAGCTTGTCTTCAACCCACGGGAACAAGCCTGCACAGGAACAGAGAAATTTAATTTTCTGTTTTGGCAGTTTGTTTCCCGGGAGTTGAAGATAAATCCCAAATTAAATAAATATTTAAATTTATTTAATTTAATTTATTGCTTTTGATATTTGATTTTTGATTTTTGAAAACTATAGAAGAATTAATTAAATATTTTGTAATATTTAATCATGATGTGACTTTAGAAGATTTTTGAAATATTTAGAAGAATTAATTAAATATTTTTGGAAATATTTAATTATGAATAGATTTTTGAATTGAATTAGAGGAATTTTGAAATGATTTAAGAATGAATATTGGATTAGAGGAAATAATCAAATATTTTGGAATATTTAATTACAAATGATATTTAGAAGAATTATAATATTTTAATCTTTATTTGAATAAAATATTCAAACTAAGATTATATGATAATTAATATAAATAAATTGTAACATTTATTTAATTAATTAAGAAATGAATATGAAAAGGTGATTAAATATTTAATCGAAATGAAATCATGAACAATATAAATAAATTATTTAAATTTATTTATATGTAGATAGAATCAAAAGATTTTAATTAAATATTAAAAATATTTAATTAATTACCAGACAATGTGATATGACCATTTTTAAGTGTATACATTTTGCCCCTCTTTGAAGTGATGTGTTTTACGCATTACTTCAAAGAATTTTGAAATTTTGCCCCAAATATTGATTTGAAATGTTGATAGATGTATGCCCCCGCGAACGATGAATCGATATTTGAATTTTTGAATTTTTTTTTTTTGTTTAAATTTTTGAATTTTTGAATTTTGATGATTTTAAAGATATCGATTTATCGTTCGAAACTTATGATATGAAGAAATTGCCCTGATAAGATATGAAATGAAAATTTGATGAAGAAATTGCCCCTAGGATGTGAAAATATGATAAAATGCCCCAATTTTACCATTATATAGGTTAAAAATGTCATTTTCCATGTCATTTTCAATTTTAACCTAGTAAAATTTGCAAATATTGAGCTCTGAGTGGATAATCATGGCACTTCCAGTTCACCTGCACCGTTTCGAGCGTATCCGACGTCATCAGCGGCCAGCGCACTACGGACCTCCGGTATGTGTCTCGCAAATTCTTGTCTTTCAAAAATTTTGTTTTTGCGCACGTTTCTAATGTTTATTATAGAAGTTTTTGAGTTTTAGCGCTCTTAAGGTTTTTCATAGCGCAATCAATAATTTTCATAGCGCGTTTAATACTGTAGCGCCCTTAAGGCGTATCGTAGCGCATTTGAAATTTTCCATAGCGCATACAATGTCGTAGCGCCCGTGAACTATTTCGTAGCGCATATGATATGTATTGTAGCGCTATTGATTTCTTAGCGCACTTGAAACTTATTACAGCGCTTTTGATATGTCTTGTAGCGCAAAATATTTCATAGCGCATATGATAAGTTTTGTAGCGCTCTTGATTGATTCTGTAGCGCAAAAGTTTCTTTAGCGCTGATAAGGAATTTTGTAGCGCCCACAATTAGTTCTGTAGCGCTTTTTGTTCCACATGATAAATTTGTTTCCCAAATTGTTGGAGAACAAATAGTAGCTGATAAATTTGCTTTTAAAGTTGTTAAAAACAAATAGGATAGATAAGTTTTCTCCTAAAGTTGTTAGAAAGAAACTTGATGTTGATTATTTGCGTTCCATGATGATGAAAAACAAATAATTTGATTGATTCATTTTGGATTGATACATTAAGATGATTTGATATTGATGTTGTTTTGATGATGTATGTGAACAGGAGAGACTAGGTGTCTTGCAGGTACGAGAGACTTTCCCGAGCACATGGTCATTGATTCCTCATTTATTACAGTCTGATAGAGATGTGATCGATGCTTGTGGTTTGACTTCATTACTTGATATGCCCGAGGTTCGCCTCAATAGGGCTCTATTGACAGCACTTGCAGAGAGGTGGCATAGCGACACCAACACCTTTCATTTACCGACCGGCGAGATTACAGTGACTCCCGAGGACGTATATCGCATCCTACGGATCCCAGTGATGGGAGAGATTGTTGTTTTTGACAGACGAGAGGCTGGAGGTACTCTTGCTTTGAGACGGATATTCAGAGATGATCAGATTGCTGGGTACTTCATCCCATGGGGTGAGATTACAGATGCCTATCCACCACTACCAGCTGTACTTGCAGGATTCATTGGAGGTGTGTTGTGCCCCGACCATAGGTCGAAGGGGTTCGCGATCGGATGGGGTCGTGTCTTAGAGAGCATGGTGATGCAGGGCACACGATATGCATGGGGTACCTGTATGCTAGCCCACCTATATGACGAGCTACATCACATTGTATATGGTAGAGGCCGGAGTTTTGCGGTTGGATGCTCATTACTACAGATATGGGCATGGGAGCATTTTGCAGTGTTACGTCCATTGACTCGAGGAGAGCGACCAGCTGGTCGAGCATACAGATGGAGATATTCACATATTATTGCTCAGCCTAGACTGGGCAAACTAGTGTATTGGCAGCGGCTTTTAGATAGTTTGGACACAGTATGCTGGAGGCCATATTTGGATTGTGAGCCATGGCCAGAGGATGCGAGGGAGATGCCTTTTGTATGTACTTTCAAATTTTTGATTGGACGGACCACATGGATCTTGGAGAGATTTCTTGTTGGACGTGTATTGCGATAGTTTGGTCGGACTCAGGGTATGCCTGTTGGTTCAGCTATTTATGCATGGCGACAGGCAGAGCTTGCAGTGTGGGGCCCACGGATCTCTTATGATGCAGCGGTGGCAGAGTTTATCAGTTTAGGTGCACAGATGTGGGATTACCAGGCGGATGTTCTGGATGCAGGGGTGACACCAGAGTATGTGCAGTATGTTCTACAGCATCCTCCTCTACGTATGTTTGATCCTGATGAGGCTGTCGCTCCTGTCATTGGACAGAGACGTCGACAGAGAGACTCAGAGTCAGGTGATGACGATTCAGAGGACAATGATGACGAGGAGGGTAGTGGAGATGATGACTCAGATGGATATGATGGTGATGATGGTAGGGGTGGCAGGAGAGGCGGCAGGAGAGGTGGTAGAGGAGGTAGGGCAGGCAGAGGTGGACCACGGATGAGGCATACTGACCCATCCCCGTCAGTGGATCCGACAGTAGCGAGTCAGATATCTTCTTTGCAGAGCAGAGTACAGAGCTTACAGGCTCAGCTATCACAGGCACAGGCCTTGATTTCACAGTTGCAGGGTCAGGTGACTTCGATCACTGCCGAGAGAGATGCAGCTAGACAGCGGGGTGAGCAGGCCATTGCCTTAGCAGATAGCCTACAGAGAGTGGCAGGTAGCACTTTGCCAGGTGATATGATGAGAGAGGTTATGAGGGCTACTCGAGAGGCAGAGTTTTATCGCACCAGATATCATGATGCAGTCCCAGCTGAGCAGAGAGAGAGCTACACTTAGTCACGATCTACTCATGGTCGCTCTCGTACTACCAGCAGGGGTGTGACACAGCCATTACCTCCTAGAGGGCCACCGGGGTCAGGCGGAGCAGGTCCATCAGGGGCAGGTGATACAGGTCCATCAGGGGCAGGTGGTACAGGTCCTAGGCCAGCTCCATCACAGGATAGCTCTGCCTAGTGCATTGTATATGATTCTCTTTTATGATATTCTGTTGAGACATTTTGTATACACCGTGAGATGATCACATTTTTGATGATATTATATCATTTGTAGTTTGACATCCTTGTACATTTTGACATTCATTTTTGAAATATATGAAATGCAGTGATAATTTTACATGATATATATATATGATGTGTACTATATGATGGCTTCATGATTTATGATTATTTATATACATGATGGTATGAGATAAATGAATGTATGATGTTTATGATAGATGATTGTCTAATGCAATAATGTATGAAATAATGTTTTGTGAATGTCAAAATATACTCAGTCATATTTGAAAAGATATAAATCTTTTGAGTCTTTGCCGGCTTTTAGGAATCTATGAATGCAAGATGCAAATTCTAACATGAATGCAATCTATACTAACCATGCAGGACATTCATACAATATTGCCATTTGGAGAGCTTATTCATGCTTTTTGTATCATCATAGAGCTTTGAAATGTTGAAAGTTAATACAAGCATCAAAGGGTATGTTAGCACCAGTGATGACCTGAGTATTGCTTTCATGATTTTTAATATAGCAAGTTAATACAAGCATCTAGGTATAATTGAACCAAGATGACCTGAGTATTGCTTGCATAAACAGACAAGAGTTAACCCTTTTCCCATGCAAATTCCGAAATGTCATCCATGATCCATAGTAGAGCATGTCTCGCGACCAATTTGCATAGTACTAATGAGTTTCCTCACAAACAGAAGACAAAGAAAAATCATACTCCTTCCTTGCTTTTCTAGTTCAGTACATCATCGAATTACTCCAGAGATATGATAGAAAATCAAACAACCATTCAAATCCTGCTTAAGGCATTTCAAACATTTATTCAGATTAAGATCATCCAATTTGGTTATCATCATTGATATTCTCACTTCGATAGTTGTTTGGATCATGTTGTTTTTGATTCTCATTGGCATAAACATGTTTGTGATTGATTTGATTTGACAATGTTCGTTTTGTTTTGTCAAGCTGTTATTTGTCTGCTTGTGATATTTTGAAAGCTCGTTGCCCCTCTCTTGTATGTTTCTTTGTTTTGCACCCAATGTAAACATAACCTAAAGATAAAAGATATGTACAAATTTCATCAAGCCATGATGAAACCTAAAGATTCCCACTACATGGTATGGATAATGAAAGATATTTACAGATGATAGACGTGGATGAATGATGCCTAAAGTGAAAATAAGACATAAACTAATAAATGGAGGAGCCCATTTCGATCACAAGTAGCGCTTGTTTTCCAAGTTTTCACCACTTGTTTTTATTGCACTTTTTCAGGATTTTTTTGATTTTTTTGATTTTTTTTAATTTTTTCAGGACTTTTTATGATTTTTTTGATTTTTTCAGGACTTTCTATGATTTTTTTGATTTTTTCAGGACTTTTTAGACATATAATTTCTTAAGATGAATACTATTGATTGGCTCTTCAAATAGGCCCCCCTCTGATGTGGATAACTGATATGCTCCAGAACCATATGCTGCTACAATAACAAATGGACCAAGCCAATTAGGTTCAAATTTGCCTTTCTTTTCTCTATCTTGCTGATTACATGGATTTTCCCTCAAAACTAAGTCACCCACTTGAAATGCCCGTGGTTTAACTCTGTGGTTATAACTATGAGACATGACTTGTTGATAACCTTTCAAGTGATCAGCTGCATGTTGGCGTCTTTCATCTAACAGTTCGAGTTCTTGAAGGCGAGAAACTCGGTAGTCTTCATCACTTATCAATCCCTTAAGTGAAACCCTAAGCGAAGGTATTTCAACTTCCAATGGTAAGATCGCTTATGCTCCATAGACTAAAGCATATGGTGTAGCTCCTGTTGGTGTGCGAATACTAGTTCTATATGCCCACAAAGCTGGGTTGAGTTGAACATGCCAATCACGTCCAGCATCATTTACTGTCTTCTTCAATATCTTCAAAATGGTTTTGTTAGAAGCTTCTGCTTGACCATTACCCTGTGGATAATAAGGTGTAGAGTACCTGTGTTGGATATGAAATCTTTCACAAAGTTCATCAACATCCTGATTCTTAAAAGGTCTTCCATTATCAGTAACAATAGAATTAGGAATTCCATATCTACAAATAATGTAATTCAGGATAAATGAAGATATCTGTTTACCAGTCACTGTTGTTAGAGGAACAACTTCAATCCATTTTGTAAAATACTCAGTAGCTGTGATGATAAACTTATGACCATTTGACGATGAAGGATGTATTTTACCAACAAGATCTAATCCCCACTGAGAAAAGGGCCATGTTGAAATAAAAGGCTGCAATTCTTGTGCAGGTGCATGAATAAGATTCCCATGGATCTGGCATTTAGAACACTTCTTAACAAAAGTAAAAGAATCTTGCTCCATGGTAGGCCAATAGTATCCCATTCTGACAAGTTTCTTCGCTAAGGTCAAACCACTTGAGTGAGTTCCACAAATACCACCGTGAACCTCTTGTAAGGCTTTTTCAGATTCGTCACGTTCAAGACATCTAAGGAGTGTACCATCAAGACCACGTCTATAAAGGATATTGGCAATTAAGGTATAACGGGATGATTGGCGTATGAAATTCCGTTTTTGGTTTCGGGATAAATCTAAAGGCAAGATGTTATCTTTCAAATAGGTATAAGTTTTGCTATATAAAGGTGAATCTGAACCGGTTAAATGACATATAACTTGGTTTTCAGGATTATCATATGCAGGAGAAAACAATTGTTCCACCAAGAATTCATACTTGGTTTGATCTTCTGATATTTGTAATAAAGAAGCAATGGTAGCCATTGCATCTGCAGCTTTATTGTCAATTCTTGATATTTGTGAAAACTTAATTGACACAAAATATTTCTTATAATCATCCACCATGTTTTTGTATGGTAGCAACTTATCATCTTTGGTTTGATAGTCATCATTAATTTGATTAATGATAAGTTGTGAATCACCATAAACTTCCAGCTCTGTAATCTGCCATTCCAAAGCTATCTTTAATCCTATGAGTAATGCCTCATATTCTACTATGTTATTTGTGCAAGGAAACATCAACCGATATGATCGTGAGATGGTATGTCCTTCAGGTGTAACAAAAAGAATCCCTGCCCCCGAGCCATATTGTGTATAAGATCCATCAAAGTACAATGCCCACGGTCTCTGAATTGTTGTTGTAAAGACATCTGCATCAGGAAACTCAATATGCATTGGATTGTCTTCTTGTAAAGGAGCTTCAGCTAACTGATCTGCAATGACCTGTCCTTTAATCGCTTTTCGATCTACATAGTGAATATCAAACTCACTTAAGATCATTACCCATTTTGCAAGTCTTCCTGTTAAAGTGGCGCCAAAAATGTGAATATGCTTAATTGTTAATCTAAATGAAAACATAAAACACTAAATGAAACATTAATCTAAAGAAATTGAAAACAAATTAACAAACAAAATCTTCAGAACCGTCCCATTTTCCTCTATCCACAGTGATTCTTTTGAAGCTTTTGCTCTCAGATTGTGTAAGCTAGGCTTCCTTCAAATGGCAACTTGTAGAACGAGTATGCAAAGGAGAATGCTTTACTATTCTATATGCTGGTAGAAATGAGATTAATGATACGGATATGGACAGGGGTTGTGAATTATGCACAGGGGCTGTGAATGGGAGATATCATGATTCTATTGCTACTATGCTTATGATTCTATGCTATTGCTATGAAAGTACTCTATGAATGCTATGGATGCTATGCAATTTTCCTATAATTTACTTGCTTAAACTTCTATATCATTTGGAGCTCCCGGTAGCTGTATTTATAGATTTTTGCAGGCTCTATCCCGGCTGGCAAGAATCTACGGCTATGAATTGTCTGGTAGGTTTGAATGGTGAGAGATTGAGAGGTTGAGAAGAAAATGGGGGAGGTTGAGAGGTTGGAGAGAAGAATGGAAGCTTGTCTTCAACCCATGGGAACAAGCCTGCACAGGAACAGAAGAAATTTAATTTTTTGTTTTGGCAGTTTGTTTCCCGGGAGTTGAAGATAAATCCCAAATTAAATAAATATTTAAATTTATTTAATTTTATTTATTGCTTTTGATATTTGATATTTGATTTTTGAAAACTATAGAAGAATTAATTAAATATTTTGTAATATTTAATCATGATGTGACTTTAGAAGATTTTTGAAATATTTAGAAGAATTTAATTAAATATTTTTGGAAATATTTAATTATGAATAGATTTTTGAATTGAATTAGAGGAATTTTGAAATGATTTAAGAATGAATATTGGATTAGAGGAAATAATCAAATATTTTGGAATATTTAATTACAAATGATATTTAGAAGAATTATAATATTTTAATCTTTATTTGAATAAAATATTCAAACTAAGATTATATGATAATTAATATAAATAAATTGTAACATTTATTTAATTAATTAAGAAATGAATATGAAAAGGTGATTAAATATTTAATCGAAATGAAATCATGAACAATATAAATAAATTATTTAAATTTATTTATATGTAGATAGAATCAAAAGATTTTAATTAAATATTAAAAATATTTAATTACCAGACAATGTGATATGACCATTTTTAAGTGTATACACATACAAATTCACTTACATGAATAAGCATTGCACTTAATGAGACACTATTATTATTTCATTTGGGAGGCATATCAAATTTAGATATCACCTTTATAATTTAATAATGATACATCAAAGCTAGCAGTTGGCCTCCATTTTCATGAAAATAGACTTGTAAGAAAGATCCCAAAGTCTATGGTTGTACTACGACAACTTATTTGTGATGTACCAGACACCCAAATAGTAAACCAACTCTTGTTTACTTTGGTGCATCTCTACGAGGGACACACTCATATTGAGGAAAGTGCTAGCAAGAACTCACTGCAATGATCCACTGACTTGGGACATTATCTCTCTTTTTCACTCTGAGCTCTGCAAACACAAAATGGCCTAATTTGCACAAGATACTTGATCCTGGTGCTTAGCCACATATGTCATACTCCTGAAGATGCTTCATGGACAATGTTGTCCAGAACCCACATATAACATCCTTGCACATGCACTTGTGATAAACCATTTTCTGTGAGGGATTTATTGAGAGGATTTTCCATATAAAGGATTGTAGGTATAGGTATGAGTGGCATCACCATGGATTAGCACATATCCATGGTTTCTTGTGGCTTTGAGGTGCCTTGAATATGGACATGCTTCACTGGTCCAACCCACATGAAGTTCAACAAGCAAAAATCTTTTGTGATCACTATGTTTCAGCATGGAATCCTCATTCCCTAGAACAACTAATATCAAGAGTCCACCACTCTTCATTAGAGGGCCCATGTTTTCTTGATACTTCACAAATTATAATGTCTCTACAAAGCTGCATGGAATGCACAACCATCATTGACATTGGCAATTGATAATGAATCAAACAAATCCTATAAGACAACAAGAAATGATGAGTTCCTTAATATCTGTAACCGTAAGATGCTTGCGATTTGGAGATTAAACATTGATTTCCAACCAGTCTTGTCAAGATAAATTGTGCTAAACTACATTTCCAAATATGCATCAAAGTCTAAAAAAAAGTTTGAAAGTTATATTGATATCTTATAGTGGCATGGAAATACAAATTCATCTGGGGATAAAGCATCACTTTCTTATCAAAATTTCATGATGAACTTGGTTGTAAATCATGACATTGGTACACAAGAAACATGCCATATGCTAGAAAAGTTGCCCCTTGTGATCTTAAGCTGAAATTTCCTATCTTTAAACTTGAGTAGGAAAACATTATAGCATTTCAAAACAACTGATAATGGTGAATATCTTGCAATTAGTTATATTCATTGTTATATTCAAAGAATAACTGTGATGGACACTATATCTCTTATTAAATCTACACAATTGTATACACATTAGAAAAATTTCAAAAGTGGGGGTTGGCATTTGCGACCACACTCTTCTATCATCATTGTTTACTCCCTATTCAAGTTTGTCCCTCCTAAGCTTTGTGATAACTTTGAAACATTTTTTTGGTCAAAATTACTACTCTACAATCCCTTTCAAAATGTTGAAGTAGATATAGGCCTCACTTGAGATAGTATAACACAAAACTAGAGGCTATTGCATGCTATTGGCTATCACCCTTGGCATTTCAATAGAGTTATTGCTCCCCCCACTAGTCAAAAGGAAGGTGATAGTGATACCAAAAACACCCAATATTTACCTCTCACAAATGAATACGAATGGGAGTTGCTTTCTCACCTTGGTGCTACAAATAGTGTCTACTTCAACTAGCTGCAACTCTTAGGTAGACAAAACTTCAATTTAAATCACATGTGGGGCACATAGCATGTTCCTGAGAATCTACATAACATTGCTATATATTTCATCTCAACAAGTAAATTGCATACAACTGAAGATAGTCTTTTCCCACCTATTGTAATTGCTATCTCGTAACCAAAAGCTTGCTCTAAATATCATTGAATAGCACCATCTTGGCCCATCTCCATCATCACCAATGTAAATGATTATTGAAGGTACTACAGGTACAAGTAAATCATCTCTTGTAGACATCTAAAGAACACTAAATACATCACCAGATTAGAGAATGAATCCTTTGCTTGCTTTGGTGCCACTAGGGGTGGCCACTTAGAATATAAATGCACCATAGAAAAAGGTACCTCTTGCTTGATATGGGAATAATTCATGATAAATTGGACTTAATGAGGTCTTGATTCAAGTGTTGTGAAGCATTTTATGCATCCACACCATGTCTTTGACCCTTGCAAACTAAATAACATACTTTTATCGATGTCATGTAAAGGTACATTGTAAATCAAGACTTAAGGAGCTCATTTCTTCCTAATTCAACATTATAAAATGTGTTTAATGACATTATTACATCAATCTAGAAAGATTGTAAAATAAGCTTAATGTTAAACTAGTGTTTTAATGTGTCTTTCACATTCACATTGGTTCTTGTGCCTTCCTAGGCTATGTAGACCTCATTTTAGTGTTGTAAAGTGTATTTAATCACACTTTTACATTAAATTTTGTGTCCCAAGCCCTCATTTAACTTTACATCATCATTAATAGGCCCCTACCCATATTGTGCATCTTGACACTTAAATTGATCAAATATTGAACAAAGATGTACTTTAAACCATATTTCCTTATCTCTTGGCATCTTAGTTGTCAATTTGGCCCTTGTGGGACCCATTCACTATCCATGGAGAATCAGTCCCATCCAGGTGGGACCCATTTGCCATGGGTGGTTAAGGAGTCCCATTTGGCTCGATTTTGACCTTTGAGTGGGAAAAAAGTGAAATTTAAGGGTATATGTAGGATCATGATGGGCCAATAGGTGGCGATATGATGGGTATGTGATTGAAGACTTTATTTTACCCAAATTTGATGAAACAAAAAGGGTTTTTAAAGGAGATTCTCATCTTTCCACCAATATAAATTATGCTTTACTTTGAATTTAATAAATTATTATTATTTATTTTCTATTTGAATTATGACTAAAGTCTTGATTGATAATTGATTGAAAAAATCTATAGCTTTCAAATGGTATCACATCTTTTGAATCCAAAACATGCATCAAATTCTATGATTTGCATACTATAGGATTAAAAAAATAAAATTGAATTTCATGAAGTTTTGACCAAGTTAAGGTAATCAGACATACAATTTTTTATATTTTTAAAAAGTTGTAATAAAAAATTCATAATCAATTATTTACTTCAAAAAAAGTTATAAAAAAAATGTATCACATCTGAACATGAGTCCTCTACTTATATCTAAAATATTATAAAAAAATATTATCATTTTATTGTGGTTAGGGTGGTCCAAAAGACACCTATTTCTTATTTTTTCCCTCAAATTTAACTACTACTATATTGAAATTTTAAAATTTTACCAAATAGATTTTTTGTCTTTTTAAATAAACCTAGTATTTTAGAAACTACATTCAATTTTCTATAGATTCTATTCTTATATATTTTTGAAATAATATTGATAACTTAGTCTAATGTTTACATCAAGTTTCCTAGCTCTGATTTTTCTAAAAATTTTGCCACTTAAGGGCTATTTTTTCCCTGATGATCCTACACATACCCTTAAGTTTAATATTACTTCATATCAGCTTGTGATGAGGTATTAATAGGTAAAATAGGTGTATTTCCTCTAAATATAAGTATTTTAACCCTAATTCACATCTCTCTTCTCTTATCATTCATTCATCCACCAATCTTCCATCTCAAGTCAAGCAACTTAGGGTTTCTTCATTTCTCCAAGATAGTAATTTTCAGACATTCAAGGGAAGATTCTTCTTATTTTTTTGCATACTTTCAAGAAAAAACATCATGGAAAGGTAATCAAATCCATTATTGCATGTTTCATTCCATTCTTTCATCATTTTGGTTTAATTACCTAAAAGGGATTTGACCAAGGAAAACCCCCATGTCCTAATATTCAACATTTCTCCTTCTTGCATTTTGTGTTTGCAGATTTAGGTCTCTTGGAAGCTTGAAAATCATTTAATATCAAGTTGCAAGGTTTCTCAAGTTTTCTTCTCATTCAACAAGTTAAAATATCAACAAAATCTCATTTTCAGACCCATAAATCAATTTTTTGGAAGTAGACACATGTAGGAAGTCAGCATACAGATCAGAAGCTCTGGATTCCACTTTTGAAAATCCAAAAATTCAAAAGTGGACTCATTCACCATGGGTGGTGAATGAGTTCCACTCCAAGGTCATTTTTTTAGTTTTCTACATTTTCAGATATCCTTTTGTGTGAAACAAGTTTTGGCTCAATTTTGCAAAATGGACTATTTCACCCAGAATGGAAAATGAGTCCCACCTAGCCTAAAAATTAGGATTATCAGCATTTTAGAAGCTTTTTCCAATATTCATCCACATTCTAGTTCAACACTTTTAGTTTGATTCATTTATGTTGCAGTTTTCTATTCATTTTTAGGTAATTTTGTATTACACAATGTGTTGTCAAACAAGTTGTTTCCCTTTAGTTTCTATTCATTAGTCAATCGATATTATTAGTTTCTTGCATTCAAACATTACATCTAGGCATATCGAATCCATATTGTGTCCATATTGCATTGAATTTGAATGTGACATAAGCATTTTTGTCCCTTCTTACTCCTTTTAGGTGAAAACCCTTAGAAGCGTTAGAAAGGATTAGGGTGCCAAAAATCTACAGTTCATTTTGGTGAAGGAATCCAAATAAAACAAGAAAGTATTAGATTGCATTGATCTTGCATTAGGGTTTGCGTGAATTCATTTGCATGCTAGGTTTCAAAATTTGCATTCATAAAAAGTACATTTAGGTTGCATTTTTGGCATCTAATTTCATGTAACTTTTCTGAATTTCTACATTTTTCATTTAGTTCTACATTATAGCACTCAAAATCCATAAAAATCACTTAATTTTTTTTTAAAATACAAGAAAAACTCCATACTAGGACTCATTCACAACCTTGGGCGAATCAATCCCTTTTCACACTTGAAATAGCCTTTTATAGAGCTAAAAACCCCGTTTTTATGCTTTTGTTTGCTGCCATTAGTTATCTATATCACTTGACTGAGTTTTTGTAACATGAATTTCATTAGATTTAGCTTAAAATAGCTCATTTCATGCATTACTCCATTTCACAATTGCATATAGTGTAGTAAAAAATTTACCTTGTTTCATATCTAAAAAATTGCATATCATTTTAAGTCATTGCATTGCACTTTATTTACTTTCTTATGTTTTTGATTAAGGAAAAAGTAGTTTTTGAAGGGGCCCCCAAAACCCTTTAATTATTTACTTTCTTATGTTAGTATGTGTTCTCTTAAATCATTCCATGTTTCTAGAATAGCAAGTGGCTTGTATGATTCTATTTTTCATGAACATAATCTAGGATGACAAAGTAAAACATTTGATAAGCATTTTGCATACCCTCTTAGTACCTATCAGATTTGCAAGAATATAATAACACAAGAGGATGCAAGTGTAGATAACCATGACAATCATACTTGTTCTTCTCCCAATACCTCTCCTATTAATGATTAAGGTATTTTGTTGAAACGAGATACAACCACTATGAGTCTTTATTGTTCCTCTCCTCTCCATCCTTTGGAAAACATCTAAAAACAAGAATATGAAAACATAGAAACATTCCTAAATACCACCTTACGTAATATCCATAACAATGACAATCAAAATTTTCCATCTCCTAATATCCCTCCTTGATGTCAAGAGGATAAGTTGGTATTAGAATAAATCCCTATTAAGAGTCATGAGAATCTTGACCCTCCCTTCCCTAATGCTCCTACAATTTGGGATAATCTATTTGAAAACCATAGTTATCCTTCTCTTGATGCCTGCCTCACTTGTGATGAAGCTAATTTACACACTTCAAACTTCGATGAACATATTGCAAGCTCTCCTAGTAGGGTAGATTACATAGCATAAGAGAATAAGACCTTAAAGGCAATGGACATTCAACTAATACCGTCTCCTAATCATCCCCCTCTTGACACTCCTATCATTGATCATTCCCCTATTAGCGATGAAGTCATTTTGGAAGAACCTAGCCTTACTTGTCAAGAACATGTGGTTTGTTGTTCTCCTAAAAGCTCTCCTTCTAGGGAGAATATCATGGTGCTAGAAAATGACAACAATAATAATGTATCTTCCTTAGATAAAATGGTGATTCTCGATTACCCTTCCTTAGAGATACATCAAACCAAGACTACTGAGGTTATGAATATGCAAGTTTCCATTAGACACCCCTCGATCACTAGACCTCATACATACCTCGTGGGACATCCTAAAACTCCTTTAATTATCTACCCACCTTCACACAAACAACACACTCAAAATAAACCTGAACTCATCCTTTACCCTCCTCAAACTAATGTATCACAACAATCAAGTTATAATACCATTGCTCATACATATAACACTCAAAATAATCCACAACCACCACAACCAACCCCACCCTCATTACCTTTACCAAATCGACCTAGTGCTCCTTGTTACCTCCCACACACAAAGGAGTATGATCTTGTTGAACAATGAAATAATACTCCTACAAAGATTTCCCTTTGGGATTTACTTTCGAACTCACCAAATTAACACACTATTCTTCAAATAGCCTTACAACAAATTGAAGTTCCTCCTAGTACAACTTTGAATAATGTGGTAGCTTTAATCCATAACACAAATCTTGACTTTACTTTCCATCAACATTAGCCCCCTCCTTTAGAGTTGGGAAAACAAAATGAAGCTTTCATGATCATTTCTCAATACAATCAGATAGGGATAATGGTTCTACCCTTAATGTGTGTACTGTGAATCTCCTTGATAGATTTTGTGTTGACAAGTCACAAATAATACCTTATTCCATCTCTATTCAAGGATTTGATAATAAAACAAAGCAACTACTCAGTGTAATAACTTTTCTTATTATAGCTAGGTTGGTTACTTTGCAAAATCCTATTCATGTCATGCCTTAGGATCTCTCGTATAATATTCTTTTAGGTAGACCATGGATTCATGAGATGAATACAATGCCTTCAACCCTTCATCGTATAATGAAATGTGTCTATAACAATAACATTTATCAAGTTGAAGTAGATCCAAAGCTTGAATGTTTCTTGCACCTTGGAAAAGGAGCTACAAGTCCTCTGAAAACATGGATTCCAACATCCAATATAGACCCTCTTGAAATAGAAAAAAATAATGATGAATTGGTGTCTAAATTATTTGGTGACGATTGGGGATCCTTATAATTCACACCATCATTTATGGGTGAATACATAATCATGCAAAAGAAAGATGAGAAACAAGAACACCCAACAATAATGTCAATGCACAACTTGGACGACCTTTCAAATGCATTTTCCTCAACCACTTTAGATAAAGATACAAACTACACAACAACCTTTGATGAACACAATAATGAACAACCACCTAATTCCAAAGCAATGAAAAAATTTTATGGAAAAGGTTATGATCTTATGAAACAACTTAGATATAGTGGAAAAGGATGTGGTGCTCAAGAACAAGGTATCTACAACCCTATAGAGCCTAACACACAACAAAAAACTCATGGTCTTGGTTATTTTCCTTTGATCAAGATCAACAAATCTTCACTCAACATCAACAATATCACAATATTCTCCTAAATCATGCTTAACAACTAGTGGTCTTGAACATCATCCTTTACCAAATATGCAAAATACAACTACACCTTTGCTTAATGTCAATGCCATCTTGCAAAATACTCATGATTTGAATTCATTATATTTTATAGCTTCCTATAATGGAGAAAATAAAATTTCACAATCTAAAGAGTCTTGAGTAAGTATGACATCTACTACTAAGGAAGATATATCTTTGATACCAACCATAAGAACATCTTCTACCATTGATCAAGAGGGTATCTTGTTGAGACTCCTCCAATATCACTTGATCACCATCCCTCCCTGAACTTGAAACAAATGCCCTTCCAAGACTTAATTTTTCACCTGTCATAGAGTTCATGGACACTTCACTAATGAATTTAAGGATTTAAGTTGTAAAATCCAATAGTTTTAGGAGTTTGGTATGCTTCCCTATGTGGCGGCATCTAGTTCCTCTAATTGATATTGGTTTTCACTCAAGCATGCATTTCATCAATTTTTTTGGCTCACCTTTGTCTTGCACTCAGTGGGGGCAAGGGGTTTAGAAAGCCTTGTCCTCATATGTCACTTTTCATTGCCTCCTTTGGCTTGTCGTTAACCTTTCATGAATATATAAGAGCAAGATTGGGATGTGGAAAACATGCCTTGTGTTGGATCACATATGACATACTTCCCTTTTTCATAAGGTATCTTATTGGAAACTTATGCCTTGGCATAGAGCTTTCTGAGTAAGCTCCCATGTCCTCTTCTTCTACTTTAAAGAAATTGCTCATATTACTAGTGTTCACAACTACTTTAAACTAGGGGAATACATCACGACTCACATTTCATTGTGTGATTTTTTTTTTTCTTGTAATGCATCTTTTTCTTTGTGATGTCATTGGGCTTGATTCCCTCTAAGAGCATGATACTTCTTTTGGCACATCCTCTCTTGGAAACATTAAGCATAATTTTCCCTAAGATGAGACCTTGCATGAACTAAGTAAAATGTTGGAGTGAAGAAGACACTGAGAGGGGGAGGTGAATCAGTTTCTTAGAAAAATTATTAACTTAGATATCTTGAAAAAGAATTGAATGGTTTATGCTCTTAATATTTCAATGATAAATACATTCATGAATTGAATGCAATCATTAAAGAACTAAAATAAGAAATATTAAAGTAAACCAAAGATCATCACAATGATGAAATATTATCCCAACAAAACAATGAGACCATAAGAAAAATAATTTGACAAGTGGAAAACCCTCTAGGGATAAAAAACAGCTCTAGAAATGATGCCTGACTAGCTTAATTTGAAAAAATTTTGTTTACAATGCCTCATTGACAATACTATCTCAGTGATAGATTTCAAAAGCCTCACTAGCAATAAAACAATTCCTCACTAGTAAAAATGGCCTCACTAACCAAGAACCTCATTGGTTACAAGGATTCTTCACTAGCATACACACATTTTCCTCACTAGCATACAAACATCTACCTCACTGGCATACAAACATCTACGTCAGTAGAAATTATCAATTCGTCTCACTGACTTGATCATTTTAGCTTCATCATACATTTCTCCATAAAGAATTCAATGAAAGAGGATCACTTTTTTTTCTCTACAAATCATATTTCACCTCTAATCTAATACACTTAATATCTTAACAATTGATTCACTAGAATCTCTAAAATATCAAATATAGCAGTTATACACTATGTTTTGGATCACGGTTGCAAAAATTCAATTACAAAATTTTGTTTACACATTCAACATGATAACTATGTTAGAAACACTGAACTACAAACACTGATAAATCATTGTTTATATAAACATTCCATGGTGTTCAATATACTACCAACTATCATTCATTACAATCATCAAAGAAGCCTTAAAAACTATCCTCATTATTACCTGCACTTGTCGAGTCACTGTGGTCTCTTTTAACATCTCTTAAACTACCTCTTAATCTTCCTTTAACACGTAACAAAATAATAAACATGTTGCTTTTTAATAAACAATAGAAATCATTTTCTGGTATGCCAAATTGAATAAAGAATGTAGACATGATCAACTGCAGGTATGTTAACCCAAAATAACTTTAGTGTAACAAGTCCTTAACACAAAGTAGTTCAAAGATTCACAAGTGTTAGGTAACACAAAAAATTACAAGATACCTCATCAAGTTCAAATGCATACCCAACATGGTTAAACAAGATGTAACAAATTTACAAAGTGTTACTCACAATAGAATAGTAACCCATGAAGAGACCTAGACTAGGGTTACAATAACAAACCATTAACACAAGATTATTTGAAGAATCACAAGGGTTAAACACAAAAAAATTTATAAACCACAAAATTCAAACATGGATTAACCACATTAAATTCCATATGTACCAAAAAATAGTGGGAAACAACCAACCCTAAATGCCATAGTGAAGAACCTAAACTAGGGTTGCAACTATAAAAAAAAACTTAAGTAATATCATAGTCATTAATCACACCGTCAAACATTGTCAGATTTAAAAATTCAACTAGGTTTTGGAAGAAACTTAACAACAACCCTCTTCATGATTACCAGATTGAAACACAATTTTAACATAGTTAACCCAGAACCCATAACTTTTTCTTTTTCATTGAAACAAAAATAGGTATTAAGGAATGAAGACACCTATTCCTCCATATTCCTATCACTAAATATTGAACCTTCAGTCGAATCTACTTTGTTCCTTGTTCAAACCAACTGTCATAAATTGTCAACTTTCCTTCTATAGCTGAGTAACAACAAAATTCAAACCACTTCCCCATGGATGAGAAAACCTAATTGAATGCTCATGCACTACACACCAATGAATGATTCAATACCAACAAAAAAAATCTTTTACAAGGTACTCAAAAGATTGACACCATTTGTTTTTTTGTTAGATGTATTTAAACTTAGTAAACCCAAAAAAGGTTTATTTCCCTTTCTTGTATTTCCAATGCCTTAGGATATGTCAATTTCCTAGGTCTTAAACATTATTTGATTGAATTCATATCACAACCCACAAACCTTATCATCTTATGACATATGTAGCCAAGATCTTATCATTCTTTGCATTTACATTTAAACATAATATTTGTCATCTTAGAAAATATGCAACCAAATCTTTACAAAACTTGCAACTAAATATGCATATTGTCTTAATGCTTTCCCACCTTAGGAAATTTGATATACCACACAATATGGCAAGAGTAAAGTTGCAATATATGTTGGTCAATAAAGCTTACTATTACAAAGATGTCAATGTCACTGTGCATAAGTAAATATTTCTAAAATACATGTTCAATGATCAAATGTATATTGTTCCAACCATGACATTTAGCCAATCAAATGATGGTAAACAAATAAATAAATTTCATCATGTATACCATGTGTGCCATGCCAAGTGTTCCATAAACCTGTGATCATGTCAATCACCTTGAAACATTGCATATACCTATTTGACATAATGTCAACCAAAGAAGCCACTAGGGTCAAAAAACTCCCCATTTGACATTAGTGTCAAATAACCCAAAGCTGAACCTATTTAACCAATCAATTCAACCTTGCTAAACATGTAATCACAACCATTGGTACCACTGTCATAATAAGAAAATTTGGTCATCATAATCATGAACATCATAATAATTAGAAATCTACATCAAAGCATGAGCAGTAGAAACCATTAGTTTTATCCCCCTTTTGACAACAATGCCAAAGGCTGGGGTGAACAAAGTTAGGAGAATATTGTCAGATAAACCATATAGCACTACCCAAGCATGTATACATTATGCATTGTAAAAGAAGTAACTAGAATATGTGTTAACCAAAAAAAGCATAAAGACACTATCAATAAATATTACCACACCGTGACCAATCTTACCAACTTCCCTGAACCTGTATGCAATGTAGTCAAGGAACCAAATAGCAACTATGCAAAAGCAATTACCAAGTCAACAAAACAAGAAACAACTATGTGAACTGAACAAATATAGTTACCAACATGAATAACAAAGTATTAAGGCATCAACTATGCACTTCTCAAGACTCTCACTACAAAGCTCTTTTAAGCATAGTACAATTACTTGCCCCCACCAAACCTATGCAACCAAAAAGGTTAGTTGTTCTCCCCTTTTCTAGAACACAAAATGTAAGAAAAACAATGATAGTCAAGAATACCATGAAATTTAGTATCACATGTATTTTTCATTGTATACTCATTATTTTTGCACTATAAATACATCATACCACTGCACTGTGTAAAGGATACCAATGAATATTACTTTCTCAAGTATCATTAGCTCATCAACTTGTCACTTTCAAATGCATTAATAACTACATACATTTCAACAATATAATAACATTTTTTGAACATTTGTGATGAATGCCAAACACCAAAACTTTTTCTACTATCATTCTACTTGTAAGAGCACTACATTATATAGGGTAGTATCACTATTAAAATGCACAATATGGAAAACAATGTAATATGTTGTCACATATACATAGAGATTAGACTTCATTAATCTTTGTTAAGCATGAAGGAACCCTCAAGAGCCACAATACAATTTATCTAAAAGTTATCATATCATACTTCATCCCATCACATTTATCAATAAGAAATTATGATCTCATTCTCCACAATGATTACCTTCAAAATACCATATATGTCATAACACTACCACTTATAACTCCCTGAAGAGGTCCAAAACATGAATTTTGAATAGTGCACTGATGAAAGAATATTAAAGCATATCACTTGTTCCAAGGAACCTTCATTTTGTTATGACCTTTGGCCTCCTAAAACCTAAACATGATTAGATCAAAACTTGATTTCACAATACTTACTTTATTGTCCTTGTTGTCAGGAAAGTTCCTATCACTAGCAAAAAGCTCTATATACACAAATATCCTACAACATAAAAATCACATATAACTGACACATTTGTACCATGCTATTGACATACTGGATGTCAAAGGTTGCTAATATATAGTTTGTCAAAGTTCTTTACATCACAAAGATCACTTAGTGTTTGTTAATAAACATATATCAAATCACTTCACTAGGGCCCATTTCAGTTTTACCTATAACAATAAAGCATACCACTTTTTATATCAAGAAAATAAGTAAGTTCTTGTCCACTCAATGAAATGTAAATGTAACCATGTAAGACCAAGATAAGAACTATTTCTTTGAAATGATGCCACTCAAAAACTAACACTATGATAGTGATTTTTGATAACCTATTTTGATCAAGAGCACAACCATTACCATTACAATCACCCAAAGTAAGGAAATAACTAAGATCACAAATCTGTTAATCAACTTTTTCTTTCAACAACAACATAACTTTCACTAATCATAAAAATATGTCTCAAGCCTGCTTAAAATAGAAGCAAACCATAGAGAGTATTTGAAGAGTACTATAAATATGTAGACTAGTACAAGTCATTATCTTCAATAAAAATTTCAAAGCCATGGTATAACCAACACATCTATCACTTCCAAGCAAATGATGTGACTATACAAATTCTAGTTACTATCATAAAGAATCAAAGCTTAATCTGTCAGAGGCCTTAAGCTCAATGCCATTATCATGTATTTTCATCATGTATTTTTCTTATCATTATTAGTTGTTCCTTATATAACCATCAACCTCCATCTTTTGATCACTTAATCAATTGATGAATATCCTTTGATACTAGAATGATTATGGAAAATTTTCAGCATACCAACACCATTATTGATAAGTAAGGATGAAAATTGTGAAACAATCTTGATGAATCAACTCATGAAGCAACCAAAATAACTTCAACAATACTGAATCTACATTATGAATAAACTTACTCAAGTTCCTTGTTTTCTCTAGGGGCTAAAAAAATAACCTTCTCCCTCTTACCTCGTACTACATCTCATGTAGTAGGTGAAGATTTTTTTGAAACATGAACTTGATTAGAGTTTTTTTTTCTTTTCCAAATCATCATAGGCTCCTTCTTTTGCTTGTTTAAAGTACATGTTCTTTTGTTATACTTGCACTACTGTATGTCATGCCCAACATTATTACATCTAAAACATATAATATGATGAGCAATAGGGTAACCATGATTACTTCTTGACAAACCACAAAAATCCAAAACTTGATGTCTTTTTAGCAACCAACAATCTCTTTTCATGTGTCCAAGGTTATTGTAGTTAAAACATACAACTTTGTAGTTCATATTTAACAATCTATAACCACATTCATTAGCTCTATGACTATATTTGTGACAAACATAGCAATAACCCTGAAACTATAATAATTATACCTCATTGAATAATGTTGTCTAGTAGATCAAAGTCCTATGGACTAGTTATTTCTTCTTCCAACTCTATTGGTGCCTTTGTGTTATCTTCTATTGGTTTTTGTTTTAGAAGCAGTAGTATGATATTGTAGACCTATCTTCTTTCTTGGTGCTTGTTTAAACCTTGAAACTTATCCATATTTTGCTTCAAATACTATTTCATTTTCAGACTCATCTTGAAATCCTGAACTTTGTCCTTTCTCATACCCTAATCCAAAAATGTCTTTGTGATTCTTTTTCTTATTCAACATCTCATTTATCTTAATGGTGATTTGTTAAAATTTTTGATTACTCTGAATTTTGACACTTTCAAGATCTTTCCTTAGAGCAATTACCTCTCATTCCAATTTTTGACACTCAATCTTATTAACTTCCAAATTAGAATTTTCTACTTCTACTATCCTTTTATACTCTTGGACTTCTAATTTAAGACTAATGATTAATTTTTCTAATTCTTCATGTCTTTTTATTAGCATATTATTCTCCTCCTTCATCGTGTTTCCTTCTTCAAGTTTATAATTATAGTCTATAACCAATTTTTCTGCATTTTTAAGATTTGTAAGAGTTTTAGCCTTAACCTCCCTTTCTTCTTGGAGTTTCTTCTCTAATTTTTTATTTACCTTTCTAAGCCTCTTAATGTCATCTAGAGAAAAAATAAGTTATGCCTCAAATTCAATTACTCCCTTAGTATTACTAACACACTCTTATATATATGATTCATTCATATTTACTATGAATTTATCAAGTTCTATATTAGAAAACTTTTCTACTACAGGCTTTGGATTTTCTTTACGCATTTCTACTTTTGCAGGCTATGATTTTTCTTTCTTATTCCTATTTCTTCTACTTTTTGCCATATCAGACACAACACTCCAATACTAGGGACCCTTCAGTCGATTAGGCTTGTTAAATCAAGGTTTCAGCTCTGATACCACTTGTTGGAGTGAAGAAGACACTGAGAGGGTGGGTGAATCAATTTCTTAGACAAATTTTTAACTTTTTCCTTGAAAAAGATTTGAATAATTTATACTCTTAATATTTCAATGATAAATGCATTCATGGATTGAATGCAATCATTAAAGAACTAAAATAAGAAATATTAAGGAAAACCAAATATCATCATAATCATGAAATATTATCACATCAAAAAAATGAGACCATAAGAAAAAAAATTGGCAAGTGGAAAACCCTCTAGGGATAAAAAACCACTCTAGAAATGATGCCTCACTAGCTTAATCTAGAAACATTCTATTTACAATGCCTCACTAGGAATACTATCTCACTGATAGATTTCAAATGCCTCACTGGAAAAAATGGCGTCACTGACCAAAGAACCTCACTAGTTACAAGGATGCCTCAGTGGCATACACACATTTTCCTCACTAGCATATAGAAATCTACCTCACTGGCATAGAAAAATCTACCTCACTAGAAATTATCAATCTATCTCACTGACTTGATCATTTTAACTTCATCATACATTTCTCAATAAAGAATTCAACTATATAGAGGATCACTTTCTTTCTCTAAAAATCATATTTCCCCTCTAATCTAATAGACTTAATATCTTAAATATTCATTCATTGGAATCTCTAAAATATCCAATATATTAGTTATACACTCTGTTTTGCATCATGGTTGAAAAAATTCAATTAAAAAATTATATTTACACATTCATCATGATAACTTTATTAAAAAAACCAAACTACAAACAGTGATAAATCATTATTTATATAAACATTCCATGGTCTTCAAGATACTACCAACTGTTATTCATTACAATCATCAAAGAAGCCTTAAAAGCTAACCTCATAATTGCCTACATCTGTCCAGTCAATTTGGTGTCTTTTAATATCTCTTAAACTACCTCTTAATCTACCTTTAACAAGTAACAAAATAATAAACATGTTGTTTTTCAATAAACAATAGCAATCATTATGTGGTATGTCAAACTAAATAAAGAATGCAGATATGATCAACTCCATGTATGTTAACCTAGACTAGGGTTAGTGTAACAAGTCCTTAACACAAAGTAGTTCATATATTCACAAGCAATATGTAACACAAACAAATACAAGATACCTTATCAAGTTCAGATGCATAGCCAATAGGGTTAAACCAGATGCCACAAATTTACAAAGTGTTACAACAAAATAGTAACCCACAAAGAGACCTAAACTAGGGTTACAATAACAAACCGTTAACACAAGATTATTTGAAGAATCACAAGGGTTAAAAACAAAACCTTTTATAAGCCAAAAAAATGAATATGGATTAATCATAAAAAAATCCATATGTACAAAACAAATGGTTGACACAACCAACCCTAAATGCCATAGTCAAGAACCTAGACTGGGGTTGAAAATATAAAGAAAAACATGAGTGATAACATAGTCATTAATCATGCCCTTAAACCCTTAAAATATTTAAAAATTCAACTAGGGTTTGGAAGAAACTTAACAACCCTTTTAACGATTAATAGATTGAAACACAATTTTAACATAGTTAACCCATAACCCATAAATTTTTCTTTTTCATTGAAACAAAAATAGGTATTAAGAAATGAAGAACCTATTTCTCAGTATTCCTATCATTGAATATTAAAGTTTCAGTTGAATCTACTTCGTTTCTTGGTCAAACCAACTTTCATGCACCACCAAATTTCCTTCTATAGCTAAGTAACAACAAAATTCAAACTACCTCGCCATGGATGAGAAAACCTAACCAAATGCCCATGTCCTAGGCACCAAGGAATGCTTCGAGAGAAACAAAAAAAATATTTTATAAGACACTCAAATGATCGACACCATTTTTTTTTCATGTCTTTAACCTTAGCAAACACGAAAAAAGTTTATTTCCCTTTCTTTTATTTCCAATGTCCTAGTTCTTAAACATTATTTGATTGAATTCATATCACAACCCACAACCATTATCATCTTACCACATATGTAGCCAAGATCTTATCATTCTTTGCATTTACATTTAAACACAATCTTTGTCATCTTATCAAATATGAAACCAAACCTTTACAAAATTTGCAACTAAATATACATATTATCTTAATGTTTTCCCACATTAGGAAATATGATATACCACACAATATGGCAAGAGAGTAATGTTGCAATATATGTCACATAATCAAGCTTATTGTTACCAAGATGTCAATGCCATTGTGCATAAGTAAATATGTCTACAGTACCTGTTCAATGATCAAATGTATATTGTTCCAACCATGACATTTAGCCAGTCTAATGATACTGAACAAGTAATCAAATATCATCATGTATACCATGTGTGCCATGCCAAGTGTGTCATATACTTGTGATCATGCCAATCACCTTAATTTAACCTTGTATATACCTATTTGACACAATTCCAACCAAAGATGCAACTGTGGTCAACAAACTCCCCCTATGGCATTGGTGTCAAATAACCCAAAGTTGAACCTATTTAAACCACCAATTCACCATGAATTCAACCCTAATAAACATGTAATCACAACCATTAGTACCACTGTCATAATAAGAAAATCTGATCATCATAATCATGAACATCATAATAATTAGAAATATACATCAACGCACATGAGCAGTAGAAACAATCAATTATTTCACCCTTTTGACAACAATGCCAAAGGTTGGGGTCAACAAAGTTAGGATAATATTGTCTGGAAAACCATATAGGACTACCCAAACATGTATGCATTATGCACTATAAAAGGAGTAACCAGAATATGCATGAACCAAAGAAAGCATAAATATACTATCAATAAATATTACCACACTATGACCAATCTTACCAACTTCCCTGAACTTGTATGCAATGTAGTTAAGGCACCAAATACCAACTGTGCAAAAGCAATTACCATGTCAACAAAACCAGGACCAACTTTGTGAAATGAAAAAATATAGTTACCAACATGAATAACAAAGTACTAAGGAATCAACTATGCACTTCTCAAGACTCTCACTACAAAGCTCTTTCAAGCACAATAAAATTAGCCTTGCTCCCATTGAACCTATGCAGCCAAAGAGATTAGTTGTTCTCCCCTTTTCTAGAACACAAAATGCAAAACAAACCATGAGTAACTCATGTTAAGGATAGTCAAGAATACCATGAAATTGACTATCACATGTATTGTTAATTGTATACTCCTTATTTGTGCACTATAAATACATCATACCACTACACTGTGTAAAGGATAACAATGAATATTATAGTCTCAAGTATCATTAGCTCATCAATTTGTCACTTTCAAACACATTAATAACTGCATAATGCCAACTAGATAATAACATCTTTTGAACATTTTTGATCAATGCCAAACACCAAAACTTGTTTTACTATCATTATACTTGTAAGAGAACTGTATTACATCGGGTAGTATCACTATTAAAATGCACAATATGCAAGCAATATAATCTGTTGTCACAAATACATAGAGATTAGACTCCATTATTCTTTGTTAAGCATGAAGGAATCCTCAAGAGCCACAATATAATTTATCTAAAAGTTATCATATGATACTTCATCCCATCACACTGCCCAATAAGAAAGTATGATCCTATTCTCCACAATGATTACCTTCAAAATATCATATATGTTGGAACACTGCCACATATAACTCCGTAAAGAGGTCCAAAACATGATTTTCCAATAGTGCACCGATCAAAGCATATTAATGCATATCACTTGTTCCAAGGCACCTTCAATTTGTTATGACCTCTGGCCTCCTAAAACCTTAACATGATTAAATCAAAACTTAACTTCACAATACTTACTTTATTGTCCTTGTTGTCAAGAAAGTTCATGTCATTGGTAGAAAGTTGTGTATACACAAAGGTCTTGCAACATAAAATCACATATAACTAACACATTTGTACCATGCTACTGACATACTAGATGTCAAAGGTTGTTGATATATAGATTGTCAAAGGTCTCTGCATCACAAAGATCACTCAGTGTTCATTAATAAACACATATCAAATAACTGCATTGGGGGCCCGTATCAATCATACCTATAACATTGAAGCATACAACTATTTATACCAAGAAAATAATTAAGTTCTTGTCCACTCAATGAAATGTAAATGTAACCATGTAAGAGCAAGATAAGGATTGTGTCTTTGGAATGACACCACTCAAAAACAAATACCATGAGAGTGATTTGTGAAAACCTGTTTTGATCAAGAGCACAACCATTACTAATACTATCAAGAGCACAACCATTACCATTACCATTACCCACAACCCTTATCATCTTATCACATATGTAGCCAATATCTTATCATTCTTTGCATTTACATTTAAACACAATCTTTTTCCTCTTAGAAAATATGCAACCAAACCTTTATAGAACTTGCAACTGAATATGCATATTATCTTAATGTTTTCCCACCTTAGGAAATATGATATACCACACAATATTCCAAGAAAGTAATGCTGCAATATATGTCGCTGAATCAAGCTTACTGTTACCAAGATGCCAATTTCACTTTGCATAAGTAAATATGTATAAA
Source organism: Sequoia sempervirens (assembly GCA_007258455.2). Lineage (NCBI taxonomy): Eukaryota > Viridiplantae > Streptophyta > Pinopsida > Cupressales > Cupressaceae > Sequoia > Sequoia sempervirens. The sequence continues at coordinate 23,656 of VDFB02105141.1, read as the reverse complement.
ATCCATGTTCAATGAGAAAATGTATATTGTGCCAACCATGACATTTAGCCAAGATAATGATGTTAAACAAATAGAAAAATGTCATCATGTATACTGTGTGTTCCATTCCAAGTGTGCCATATACCTATGATCATGTCAATCACCTTGAAACCTTGCATATACCTATTTGACACAATTCCAACCAAATACGCCACCGGGGTCAACATCAAATCCTTTTGAAAAATCCTTGTACTATCTTCCATTAACAATTTCTATGAGTTTCAAGCATACAAGGTTGTGCTTACCTTAGAATAGAGCTCAAAAATCATGTTCCTTTGTGGGGCATTATTAAATTTATTAGGAGGTATAACTTTGGTATGGTTGGGTGGGAAGTCCATTCTAAGGCATGACTTTCCACAGATTTGCCTATGTCTTTTGTGAGTGCATATCAACAAGCATATGTTTCTCACCCTTTGGCCTTCTCACCTGATAAACAACCAAGAAGTTTTGTTGGCCTAGAGTGAGTATACATTTTTCTTTTGAAACAAACAACCTAGATCTGATTAAGAACTAGTTGAACAAATGATTGAAGCTTGACCCACCTTTCCATTTTCATCTTTCTCTTCTTCCCTATTCTTGCCATTACATGATTTTGTATCTTGATGGTTTGACTTAGGATCTTGGATTCTGGGGGTTTGACTACCTCCTTTGGTCTTTTTCATTCTTTTTCATCTACATCTGTAAAATCATATCTCTCTTTAATGTCTACTTTAGTGTGAGTTTGAAGACAATTCATCCTCTCACTAAAGTGGGGGCTAAATGAATCATAGAAAAAATTACCTCTTGCTTGACATCAAAATAATTCAAGATAAATTAGACTTAATGATGCCTTGATTCAAGTGTTGTGAGGCATTTTATGCATCCAAACCAAGTCTTGGACCCTTCCAAATTGAATAGCATGCTTTTATCGATGTCTTGTAAAGGTATTGTAAAGTGTTGTAAGATAATTTCATGCTTTTCTAGACTTAATGAACTCATTTATCCCTAATTCAAAATTATAAAATGTGTTTAATGGCATTATTACATCAATATAGAAGGCTTGTAAAATAAATTTAATGTTAAACTAGTGTTGCAATGTGCCTTGCACATTCACATTGATTCTTATGCCTTCCTAGGCCGTGGACCTCATTTTAGTGTTGTAAATTGTATTTAATCACACTTTCACATTAAATTTTGTGTCCCAATCCCTAATTGAACTTCACATCATCATTAATAGGCCCCTATTAACCCATATTGTGCATCCCAAGGCTTAAATTGATCAAATACCAAACAAAGTTTCATTTTGAACCTTACTTCTTTATCTCTTGGCATCTTAGCTATCAAATTGGCCCCTATGGGACCCATTCATCATCCATGGTGAATATTTCCCATCCAAGTAGGACCCATTCACCATGGGTGGCGATGAGTCCCATTTGGCTCAATTTTGACCTTTGAGCAGGGAAAAGGTGAAATTTGAGTTTAATATTAGTTCATGTCATCCTGTGATGAGGTATTAATAGGTAAAATAGGTGAATTGCCTATAAATATGAGTATTTTAACTCTAATTCACATCTCTCATCTATTATCATTCATTCATCCACCAATCTTACATCTCAAGTCAAGCAATTTAGTGCTTTTTCATTTCTCCAAGATAACAATTTTCAGACATTCAAGGGTAGATTCTTCATGTTTTGTTGCAGACTTTCAAGATCAAGCATCATGGAAATTTAATAAACTCCATTATTTCATTTTTCATTCCACTCTTTCATCATTTTAGTTTAATTACCTAAAAGGGGTTTTACCATGGCGAACCCCCATGCCCTAATATTCAACATTTCTCCTTCTTGCATTGTCTGTTTGTAGATTTAGGTCTCTTGGAAGCTTGGAAATCATTGAAGATAAATTTTCAAGGTTTCTCAAGTCTTATTCTCATTCAAAAAGTAAAAATATCAACAAAATCTCATATTTTAGACCCGTAAATCTGAGTTTCAAAAGTAGACACCTGTAGGAAGTTAAAGTGTAGATCAGAAGCTCTAGATTCCACTTTTGAAAATATAGAAATTCAAAAGTGGAATCATTCTCCATGGGTGTATAATGAGTCCCACTCTAAGGTCATTTATTAGTTTTCTACATTTTCAGATACCCTTTTGTCTGAAACGGGTTTTGGCTCAGTTTTGTAGAACTAGGATTGATTGGCCTAGAATGGTGAATGAGTCCTACCAAGCCTAACAATTAGGATTATCAACATTTCAAAAGCTATTTCCAATCTTCATCCACATTCCAAGTGCACACTTTGAATTTGATTCATTTTTGTTGCAATTTTCTATTCATTTTTAGGTGATTTTGTATTACAGAATGTGTTTTCAAACAAGTTGTTTCCCTTTAGTTTCTATTCATTATTCAATCAATCTTATTAGTTTCATGCATTCAAACATTACATCTAGGCATATTGCATCCATATTCCATCAATATTGCATTGAATTTGAATGTGACAAGAATTTTTTGGCCCTTGTTCCTCCTTTTAGGTGAAAAATCCTACAAGCTTTAGAAAGGATTAGGGTGCCAAAAATTTGGTGTCAATACATGCCTCTACAATGTATATAGATCTTTGGATACCAATTAGAGATATGAATCCATTGAAAAGAAAACCATTGACCATATTTCAAGAGGACTTCAAACATATTAAGTACATCTTAATTGATGAAATGAGCTTCTTGGGCCCCAAGTTTTTACTCAAAATAGATAGTCGATTGTGGCAAGCATTTCCTACTAGGCATATGCAACCATTTGGTGGTGCATCAGTTATACTTTTAGGTGACCTCTCACAGTTGCCACTTGTTTTGGATAGGCCTATCTATGCTTCTTGTTCCACAGCCTTGGCTCTTTGGCACACTTTTAATATTATTGTCACACTCAAAACAATATTTTGCCAATGTGGAAAATCCAATACACAACAACAGTTCCATAGAATCCTTTTGAATATTAGAAATTCTCAAAAATATCAAGTTGATTAGCAAAATCTTATGAATTGAAAAAATTCCATGCTTTCAGTTGAACAAAACTAAGAGTTTGATTCAATTATTCATTTATTTTCATCAAATAGGTTGGTCACCTTGAACAATAGAAAGATACTTCAACAATTAAATGTTACCATTGCAATTAGTATTGCTGAAACTATTTAGTATAATACAGCTGATGATGGAAATGATGAGCAACTTCAAGTAGATCTCTTACTTGCAATTGGTGAACAAGTAATGTTAACAACAAATCTATGGGTGGCAGCTAGCCTAGTCAATGAATCATTGGGTTTTGTTAAGTCTATCATATATGGTAGGAGTGCTAAACCACCTCAACTTCCTAAATATGTTGTTGTGCACTTCCCAAACTACATTGGCCCAACATGGGATCAAGACAACCAAAAAGCCATCCCCATTCCCCCGATTACATGGGGAAGCCAAACACAGCTCCCTTTGACAATGGTTTGAGCAATAATAATACATAAATCTCAAGGCTTGACACTAGAGAAAGATACAATATATATTGGAACGAAAGAATAACAAGGACTAACATTAATAGCCCTTTTCAGTGTAAAATCAATTACAAGAATATGTATAGATCTTTCTTTCTCCTTTTATAGATACTCTAGATTACATGCCAACAAATACAGTGCACTTTGAATCAAAGAAGAGGATCACCTCCAATAATTGTGTGCATTGCCATCATGATGAAATGTTTGTATTCTTTTTGATAACTACAACACTTCCCCTTACCCTCTTCATTTCAATGCATATAGAATTTCCACCATTTCTAATTTTGCTTCCTTCTCATTCCCTCCATACTGTAGTTGCAATCACTCCCACCAAGCTAGTAGAGTTTTTCTTCTATTGTTATTACTAAGAGAAGTTGTTGTTCAATTCTTGCATTATGCTTCTCCTCTCCTTCAATGAAAAACCTAAATTCCTTGGACTCTTCTTTGGTTAATGATGCCACTTCCAGTGCTCTTTCCTTCAAACTATTTGTGTCTAACTATATCTAATTGAAACCATTTGGTATGTGCAAGATCATCCTCAAAAAAATAGGTCCTTAAGTCGCAAAAAATTTAGAAATATCAAATTTAGCCAACTTGACATAAAAATTTGAATAATTTATCTATATTATTTCAAAAATTATATGTAAGAATAGAATCTGTATCAAATTGAATGTAGTTTCTATACTACTAACTTTATTTTAAAAAAAATGTATTTGGTGAAAATTTCAAATTTCAATGTAGTAGTACTTAAATTTCAAAGAAAAAATAAGTAGGTGTTTGTCTTACCACTCTAACCACAATAAAATGATAATATTTTTTTCTAAGATTTTAGATATAAGTAGAGGACTCATGTCCCGATGTGATGCATATTTTTTTGTAATTCTTTTCCAAGTAAATAATTAATGATGAATTTGTTATTGCAACTTTTAAAAAATATAAAAACTCGTATGTCTAACCACCTTAACTTGGTCAAAACTTTATGAAATTCATTTTTTTTTAAATCCTATATTATGCAAAGCGCAAAATGTGACACATGTTTTGTATTCAAAAAATTTGATACCGTTTGAAAGCTATATATGTTTTTCAATTATCCTATCAATCAGGGCTTTAGTCATAATTCAAATAGTAAATGAATAATAATCAATTATTAAATTCAAATTAAAGCATAATTTATATTGGTGGAAAGCTAAGAATCTCCTTTAAAAACCCTTTTTATTTCATCAATTTTAGGTAAAAAAAGTCTTCAGCCACATACCCTACACATACCCATTATATCACCACTTTTCGGCCCATCATGATCTTGCACATACCTCATTTTAGATTGCAAATTTTCTCAGTTGTAACTACACATCTCCACAATGCTAAATAGCTTCATGATCATATTTTTGGCATGGTGTACAAGCTACAACTACATTAAATTTATATGCAAGGTAAGGCTATATGTCCTTTATTCCATCTCTTATTTCACAACTATATGTCAAATTATTTGTCATAAATGATACAACTATATATACTTTTAAAAATGTGTAACATTGATTTCAACTCAACAAAATTGTCAAGTGCCAAAAAAGAATTATATGGGAGTTATAATCATAAACATAATGCATCCCATTGTGTGTACAAGGTATGCCTACATCTTATTTATTTGATCTCTTCTATAGAAGGTGCATTACATATTATTTATTATAAATTAAATACAACTAGTTATATTTCTTAATTTAGATATTTTCTACAAATGACACATGTTTTACCGCACCAAACTTCACATTTTCCTTGTGCATAACTATATCTTATTGAAACCATTTTATATTGAAAATATTCTTAGTTGTAACTACAAATCTACACACTGCTAAATAGCTTCATGATCAAACGTTTGGCATGGTGGACGAGCTGCAACTACATTCTATTTATATACAATGTAAGGCTATATGTCGTTTATTCCATCTCTTATTTCACAATTTCATCTCAAATTCTTTGTCACAAATTTGATACAACTATATTTACTTTTAAAAATGTATAACACTGATTTCAACTCAAGAAAATTCTCAGGTGCCCAAATATTGGTTTCACCATTGATCAAAGTGGTGGATAGTGTATGTTCTTTCTCAAGGGGTTGGTAAGAGCCCATGAGGCTCCATGACCCAATATGGTAGGGTGGAGAGCAATCCTTCCTTTTTTGTGTTCATACTACATCTTGTTGTGTGTACAAGGTATGCCTACATCTTATTTATTTGATCTCTCCTATTGTCTATAGGTGCATTACATATTATTTGTTATAAATTATAGAACTATTTATATTTCCTACTTTAGATATTGTTTATCAATGACACATGTTGATCACACAAAACTTCACATTTTCCTTTGATTTTTGTAGAGCATACTCAAGAAAAACAAATTTAGCGATAAGAAGAATACTATAATGGACATAATGATAATGATCATATCATAAAAAAAGCAACCTATAACGAGTGATTGCTAATATGGAATGTTTATATTTGTTAAATGCTTCACACTTATATTTGATAGAATTTTTTCTCTTCATTTATAACATTGACTATGGTTGTTCTCGATTATCATCGAATATTTTTTGGGATCTCAAATAACATCACAATATTCTCCTTTGTGTTGTATTGAAAAACTCAACTCAAAATTATCTTCCCTCAATGGCTATATTTTGTGTTAATTTTATCTATTGGCTATCAATAAACTACTCCCAAATTCTTTAAATTTCCATTTCAAGCACTAGCATACTCTTTCAATGCATTGTTCTCTTTCCTGCATATTGAAAATGTTCTTGGTTGTAACTACAGATCTCCACAATGCTAAGTAGCTTCATGATTGCATATTTGGCATGGTGTACGAGTTGCAACTACATTCCATTTATATACAATGTAAGACTATATGACCTTTATTCCATCTTTTATTTCACAACTACATCTCAAATTCTATGGCATAAATGATAGAATTGTATATACTTTTAAAAATGTACAACACTGATTTCAACGCAACAAAATTCTCAGGTGCTAAAACAAAATTATATCGGAGTTATAATCATAAACATACTACATCCCCATGTGTGCACAGGGTATGCCTATATCTTGTATATTTGATCTCTTCTATTATAGGTGCATTACATATTATTTGTTATAAATTATAGAACTATTTATATTTCCTAATTTAGATATTTTCTACTAATGACACATGTTCATCGCACTAAACTTCATATTTTCCGTATGTGTAACTATATCTAATTGAAACCATTTCAAATTGCAAACATTCTTAGTTGTAACTATAGACCTCCATGCTACTAAATAGCTTCGCAATCACATGTTTAGCATGGTGTATGAGATGCAACTACATTTTATTTATATACAAGGTAAGGGTATATTTCCTTAATTCCATCTCTTATTTCACAACTACATCTCAAATTATTTATCATAAATGTGTTGGCAACACAAGGGAAAACAACTAAGTGAGGGTGAATCAATTGTCACATAAATTATACTTATTAAAATTATTCTCAGATTTGATAAATAAAAATGAAAGTATAAACCATTACCACATCAAAAGTGAACATAACACCAATTTTTTTTACATGGAAACCCTATTAGGGGGAAAACCATGGTGAAGGTTAGTCCACAAGTTATACTCTGTTAAAAGTATAAAAGAATTATAAACGGGGAACACACATGCATTCAGGTACACTGCCTAGCACACACTGCTCATACAAGAAGGTGTACTACCCAAAGGAAGACTCACTGTCTTATAGTAACAATTAGATTACATCAAAAACATTTTGAACTAAGAAGGTAGTATCTTCTAATGCCTGATTACAGTCTCGGTTAAGCACATGGACTCTTCTTCACACTTTACCTCTACCTTCAAAATATTACAATATTATTCCCACACATCACTTAACATAATTCACACACCACACCTTCAAATGGTATAAAAAATTGATCATATATATCCACAACTAAGGATAACATCAACTAGTCGGTTTTAGAAAATATAAAATATGTATAAATTGTTGGCCCAAAACAATAAAAAATTATCAATGCAAACCAAACAATGTTGACCACAACATAGTAAGGAACCAAAAAAACATCCTCAAATATGGAACACCTTCAAAGATTATGCCTCGAAGATCCACAACATGCTACAATCACCCAATTGGCCATGATCATGAAAAACATAAACTCACAGAGAAAAATCACCAATTGCGAGCACAAAAATCAATGTAGGACAACAACACAAATAGAGCATGATCTAGAAACATCCACAAGCATAATGAATCACCAAAGAAGAATCCACAACAACTAAAATTACTATAATCACATTATCTTCTTTCAAGAACACCAATTGAAGCAACATAACAACTGTTAGAACATAGATACTCATAACTTGATCAAATCTTCATGAAAACCTCTAGAACTTCATTTGAATAAACTAGATGTACTTTTCAAAAAAACCTTTAATCCACAACCTATTATCATCAATATACTAAGCTAGCCATCAATATGTTGGCTATACTGAACTTCACTATATCACCGACAACCTGCAACTTATTTTTTTACAATTTTCTCAATATCTTTGACATATACAACCTTAAAGAAATTAATTCCAATAGTGTTGACATCAATGATAGCCACATATTAGAAATATCCAACAATCTCCCCCTTTTTCATTGATGGCAACACAAGATGGGAAAAACACCATCAACGACTCTTTCTCTTAGCACATACTCCCCCTTAGATTTTGACTCTTTTCTCCTTAACTCTTTCATAGTTTTTCACATGAATCTTCTCCCCCTTTGATATAAATGAAAGATACACACATCATCTTTCTCCACACATCCTTTGAACCACATTTATGAACATTTGACTACTCCCCCTGGGTAGCAGCCACCAGAACATCAATCTAGATCACAAGATATGACTATGAAATGCACATACTAATGCAAGTCAATGCATATTAATTTTGATTAGGAGGGGTAACCACCCCTAGCTTCCCTCTGAGATACTCAAAAGTATCCTTAGGCAAGAGCTTGGTAAAGATATCTACAATATGTTCCTTACTGGGCACATACTCCAATCTAACTTCCTTTTCACTCACCTTCTCTCTCAAAAAGTGAAACTTGATGGATATATATGCTTGGTTTTTGAATGCAACATTGGATTCTTAGAAATGTTAATTTCACTTGAATTATAATAGAATATAGCAATAGGTTCATCATATAGAACTTTGATATCTTTCAACATCTGCTTCATCCACAACACTTGAGTGTAATTGTTAGCAACAACAATGTATTCTTCCTCTACAGTAGATAAAGAAATGTAATTCTTCTTTTTACTTAACCATGAAATCAACTTCTTTCCCAAGAAAAATACACCACCACTAGTACTCTTTTTGTCATTCACATCTCTTGTGCAATCAACATTAGTAAAAGAACTCAAATTAAGTTCATCTTCTTTAGGATACCATAGTCCAAAATCAACTATCTCATTTATGTACCTAAAAATCCTCTTCACAGCTATCACATGAGATTCCTTAGGATCAACTTGAAATCTTGCAATAATGCATATGGCATTCATGATATTAGGTATAGTTTGAGTCAAATAGAGCAATCTACCAATCATGGATCTATATCTAGTCTGATTTGTCTTAGGAGAGTCATCATCTTGTGTCAACTTACATCCAGTCACAATAGGTGTACCAACTGGCTTTGAATTTTCCATACCAAACTTCTTTAGCAATTCTTTCACATACTTGGACTAAGATATAAAGAGCCCTTTATCTAGTTGAGTAATTTGCAATCTTAGAAAGAATTTAATTTCTCCAATCATAGGCATCTCAAACTCACTCTAAATCTAATCAACAAACTTCATGCACAAACTATCATCTCCTCCAAAAATTATATCATCAACAAAGACTTCAACAATCATATCTTTATCATGATGAATAATGAAATACAAATTACTATCTGTAGTACTTTTATTAAACCCAAGCTTCAAAAAATACTTGTACAATCTAGCATACCATGCTCTTGGGGCTTCCTTAAGTACATACAATGCTTTATTCAATTGACAAACCTTATCTCCCTGATTAGTCAATTGAGGGTACATGCAGGATCATCATGGAAAAAATAGGCCCTTAAGTGGCAAATTTTTTTAAAAATCAGAGTTAGTCAACTTGACATAAAAATTTGAATAAGTTATCTATATTATTTCAAAAATATGTAATAATAGAATCTATAGAAAATTGAATGTAGTTTCTAAACTACTAGGTTTATTTTCTAAAAAAATATATCTATTTGATGAAAATTTGAAATTTTAATGTAATAGTACTTGAATATCAGGAAAAAAATAAGAAGTAGGTGTCTTTCTAACCACCCTAACCACAATAAAATGATAATATTTTTTTATAATATTTTAGATACAAGTAGAGGACTCATGTATGATGTGATGCATATTTTTTTGTAATTTTTTTCCAAGTAAATAGTTAATTATGATTTTTTTATTACAACTTTTAAAAAATATAAAAAATTGTATGTCTGACCACCTTAACTTGGTCAAAACTTCATGAAATTCAACTCTCTTTTTTTGTAATCCTATAGTATGTGAATCATAGAATGTGACACTTGTTTCAGATTCAAAAAATATGATACCATTTGAAAGCTATAGATGTTTTTCAATCAGCCTATCAATTAGGACTTTAGTTGTAATTCAACTAGAAAATGAATAATAATTAATTATTAAATTCAAAGTAAAGCATAATTTATATTGGTAGAAAGCTAAGAATCTCTTTTAAAAACCCTTTTTGTTTCATCAATTTTGGTTTAAAAAAAATTCGTCAGCCACATGTTCCATCATTTCAGCTACATATCACCACTTTTTGGCCCACCATGATCCTGCACATACCCTTGAAATCCATCAGGTTGCTCAATATACACTTCTTCTTCTAGTTCACCATTTAGAAATGTTGACTTGGTATTCATCTAATAAACCTTCAAGTTTTCATAAGCAACATAAGCAAGAAATAGTCTCATAGCTTCAATCCTCTCAACAGGAGCAAAATTCTCTTCAAAGTTGATTCCTTCCATTTGAGAATATCATTTACACACAAATCTTGCTTTGTTTCTAACAACTTCAACTTGCTCATTTAATTTTTTCCAAAGGACCCATTTATTTCCAATTGCATTTTTGTCCTTAGGTCTAGGAATAGGAATCCATGTATTATTCTTCTCAATTTGCAATAGTTCTTTCATTTCTTCCACCCAATGTTCATCTTTGCATGCTTCATTGACAGTATTAGGATCATTCTTTGAGATCAAACAATATTCTTCTACAATTCTTCTCCTAGTTTGAATAACTCTTTTCTTATCACCAATAATCTAATCTCTTGAATGATTTAGTCTTACATACCTTTGAGTCTTAGGGTATTCTTGAACTTCAAGCTCTTTGATCTCACTTCTACACTTTCACTAGTTTCTTCCTCTTGATTTTCCTGATTCACCAAAATTATTTGAACTTGATTTAGGGTTTGAGCTTTCTTTCCTTTATCTGAACTATCATTCTGATCATTTGAATCATATCTACAAGTTCTGGATGGTCTAATTGTGTCTTCATCAACCTTGGCATTTTCACTTTCAATTACTCTCCTCAATCTCTTACTGTAGCACCGGTAGGGTTTACTTTTAGTAGAATAACCAAGAAAGATTCCTTCATCACTTCTAGCATCAAAATTTCCTATATCTTCATCTCTTTTGATATAGAATTTACTCCCAAATATTTTGAAGTATCTAACAGTAGGCTTATGACCAAACCATAGCTCATAAGAAGTCTTACCGATATCACCTTTGACATGTACCTGGTTGGGAGTGTAAACGATAGTACTCATACCTTCTCTCTAGTAGATATGTTGAACATTTCCTTCTAGCATCATAGTACTAACAACTTCTTGAATTGTCTTATTGTTCCATTCCACAACTCCATTTTGCTAAGGGTTCCATGGGGTAGATAATTGTCTCTTTATCCCATGCTCTTCACAAAAATAATTAAACTCAACAGAAGTGAATTCACCACCTCTATTTGATCTCAAACATTTAATCTTCAGGCCTGTCTCTATCTCAACCATAGCCTTAAAAATATTGAATATCTCTAGAGCTTCATATGTTTACCTCGGGAAAGTAACCCACATCATTCTAGAATAATCATCAATAAGTAAAATGAAATACCTATCTCCTTGTAAACTTTTGACTCTAGAAGGACCACACAAGTTAATATGCACAAGCTCCAACACTTCATTTGAACAATGTTGTTTCCTCCGAGATGAAACTCTAGTTTTCTTCCCTAATTGACATTCCATGCATATAATATTACTAGGTTTTATTGACTTAGGATGATCTCTCACTTCCTGAGTAGAGATTATCTTGATAATATTTTCAAAGTTTACATGACACATTCTCCTATGCCACAACTAACCTTCATTAACTTGAGCAATAAGACAACTTTTACTAGTAGTACTTAGGTGAAAGATATTACCTTTTTTTTTGGTACCACATGCAATAACATTTCTAAAACTCCCCAATATTCTACACTTTCCATTCTTGAATTGAAGATTGTATCCCTTGTCAACCATCCATCCAACACTTAAAAGATTATGCTTCAAACCTTCCACATATAGAACATCATTACTATTATTCTTACCATTAAGAGAAATGGATCCTCTACCATGGATTACACCATCTTTGTTATCACCAAAGCTTACAACACCACCATCATACTTTTTCAAGCTCACAAATTTACTTTTATCACCTGTCATATGATGAGAGCATCCACTGTCAATCACCCATTCATCTTTTTCTTCAACTTTGGTAGCTAGAGCTTTCTCCACATTTGTGCAACTAGTAGATTCAGTAGGTACTAGATTATTTTCCTTGATAGCAATAAATCCCCATTCATCCTCACTTAAATTCCCTTTATCATATTCATCATCTATCACACCTCCATTAGTAGCATAATAACACTTTCTTTAGAATCTGGGCTTGTTAGGTCATGGCTTAGGAACTCTTTCTGAACACCTTGAGGAAAAATGACCTATCTTATTACAAGAAAAACATTTAATAGGAAATTTCCTTTTATACTTACCTTCTCCTCTAGCTTCCCTCTTGACAATAAATGCTTCAAGCTCATATAGGTTTCTCTCTTCTTCTTCAATCTCTCTCATTTCCTGCTCATACTTGGACATTTTTCTTGAAGAAATTTCTCCTAGATCATATCTCTACTTATCTTTTCTAGAGATAGTAGCTTTGAATGCAGACTCTATCTTAGGAAGAGAATCACCAAACCCACTTAACTCAAAAGTAGTAAGCTTACAATCAACATGTCTCTGGTTACAATTGTCACAATCTAGATCTCCTCAATAGCAGTAGCTTTGTGTTTGTATGTAGCAAGCAAGGATCTGGGCGTTTTAGCAACAATCTCTGATTCTTCGAATGTTCCACTAGCACATATAATACTACACACAAGTTCATTCACTCTTTGCATAAAAGAAGTGATGTTCTCATCTTCACCAATTCTCAACAATTCATATTTTCCTTTTAGGTTTTGCAACTTAGTAGTCTTTACATGGGAATCACCTTCATACAAAGTCTCCAACTTTTTCCAAATCTCATAAGCAGTCTTCAGCTCCATTAAATTTTTCATCTCAAAATCAGTCAAAGCACTCAAGAATGCTTCCTTAGCCCTGATATTGTACTCAACTTCCTTAATCTCGCTTGTAGTAGAAGGACCATTCTATAGGATGACATACCTATTCTTTGTAATTGTCTAGTAAGGTTCACTAATGCATCCTAGATGACACTCCATTCAATTCTTCCATAGAGAATAATTAGTTCCATCAAATATCAGACTATCCTTCTTATATGTTGCCATCTTGAATCACCTCAAGCTATTAAGATTCTTCTGAGGAACCTACTTAGATACCAATTATTGGAAACACAAGGGTAGACAACTAAGAGGGGATGAATCAGTTGTCATTGAAATTATACTTGTTAAACTTATTCTCAGATCTGATAAATAAACATGAAAGCATAAACGATTACCACATCAAAAAAATAGATAACAACAATATTTTTTATGTGGAAACCCTCTTAGGGGAAAAACAATAGTGGAGATTAGTCCACAAAATTATACACTGTTAAAAGTATAAAAGAATTATAAATGGGGAATGCACATTCATCTAGGCATACAGCCTAGAGCACACTTCTCAAATACAAAAAGGCTTATCTCCCAAAGGAAGACTCACTGTCTTATAGTAATATTCAGATTACATCCAAAAGATTTTGAAATGAGAAGATAACATCTTCTAATGCCTAATTATAGTTTCAGTTAAGCACATAAACTCTACTTCACACTATAATTCTACTATCAAAAGATTAGAACATTATTCACACACAACACTCAACATACTTCACACACCACACCTTCAAATGGTATAAACAATCGATCATATATATCCGCAAATAAAGATAGCATCAACTACATGTTGGCTTCAACAAAATATAAAATGTGTACAAACTATCGGCCCAAAAAAAAAACAATTATCAATGAAAACCAAACAATGTTGGCCACAACATAGTAAGGATCCAAAAAAAAAAAACCTTGAATATGGAACACCTTCAAAAATTATTCCTCGAAGATCCACAACACACTACAATCACCTTATTGGCCATGATCATGAAAAACATGAACTCATGGAGGAAAATCACCAATTGCAAGCAGAACGATCAATGTAGACCAACAACACAAATAGAGCATCATTTGGAAACATTCAGAAGCATCATGAATCACCATAGAATATCTAAAACAACTCAAATTACTAGAATCACATTATCTTCTTTCAAGAACACAAACTGAAGCAACAAAACAACTGTTAGAACACATATACTCATAACTTGATCAAATCTTCATGAAAACCTCTAAAACTTCATGTGGATAAACTAGATGTACTTGTCAACAAACCCTTTAATCTACAACCTCATATCATCAATATATTGAGCTAGCCATCAGTATGGTGGCCATACTAAACTTCACTATATCACTGACAACCTCCAACTTATTTTATTATAATTTTCTCAATATCCTCGACATATACAACCTTTAAGACATTAATTCCAATAGTGTTCACATTAATGATAGCCACATATCTGCAATATCCAAAAAAATGATACAACTATATATATACTTTTAAAAATGTATAACACTGATTTCAAGTCAAGCAAATTCTCATGTGTCGAAACATTGGTTTCACCATTGATCAAAGTGGTGGAAAATGTATGTTCTTACTTGTGGTTTTGGTGAGATCTCATGAGGCTCCATGACTCAATATGTAGGGTGCAAAGTAGGTATTGTTTTGATCTCTCCTATTGTAGGTGAATTACATATTATTTATTATAAATTATAGAACTCTTTATATTTCTTAATTTAGATATTGTCTACCAATGATATGTGTTCATCGCTCTAAACTTCATATTTTCCTTTGATTTTTGCAAAACATACTCAAGAAAAACAAATTCAATGATAAAAAGAATACTATAATGGACATAATGATAATGATTATATCATAAAAAAAAGCCTACAACAAGTGAAATTGCCAATATGGGTTGTTTATATTTGTTAAATGCTTCACACTTGAACCATTTGCTAGAAATATTTCTCTTCATTTATAAAATTTACTATGGTTGTTCTCGATTATCATGGAATATTTTTGGGATCTCAAATAACTTCACAATATTCTCCTCTACATAGTTGCATTGAAAAACTCAATTCAAATTTATCTTCCCTAAATGGCTATTATTTGTGTTAATTTTATCTATTGGTTGTCAATAAACTACTCCCAAATGCTTTAAATTTCCCTTTCAATGCACCATTCTCTTGCCTACATATTGTTCTATATGGTCACGATAGCAATTCTACTTTTGTCTTCAATTCCTATGCTCTCTCCCAGATTGTTCTTAGAACCCCCCTCTTCAATTCCTCCTATGCGTGTACAAATCCTTTCCATTTGGACTTCCCCTCTGCCTATCAACTCATTGTTGCATGTCACTACAAGCAATTGCTAGTTTTATGTATATTGAAATTTGTGAATCTCATTTTGGATCATCATCTACCTAACACCATTCATTTCCACCTTGTTATTTGATTGATTTTTTGCTTGGTTTTTCTCGTATTAGTAAATTCCTTCAATAATAGGCCCAATTCATGATTCATATTATGGTGTACACTTAATTCTTTTAATTTTAATTGAACACTATGGTAAAGTACTCAAGTGCATCCAAATTTTATTGTTTCACATTGTTATTTTGAAATTAAAAATATAATCACTATCCCTTTATTATTATTATTATTATTTGTTTCTTTGAGTTATATTAATCCATCAAATAATTTTAATTTAATCGAGCATTGTTAGTTTTAGTCTTATCAGTTATAGTCTTAGGAAGAAACATATTTGATAATCCTATGTACTTGCATAAATATAGTAGGCGCATAGAACTCAAGGTCATCTATAGACCAACACCTAAAATGTTAAGGCTCAATCATAATGGTCTTTCCTATCTGTCCCTCTTAGGAATTAGATGATTCACAATTTGTACACTAATAATAGAGATATTGTATCCTCTCTTTTGATATGAGATTTTCAATCTTACCATGTAATCACAAACACTTATTTATATTAGGATCCTTATTAAATTAATTCACAATAGTATGATAGAAAGTGTATTTCCTTGAAATTTTAGATCAACTCAACACTCAATAATGCATTTGCACAAAACCACATAATGACAATCTTATAGAATTATCACACATTCAAATAGTGATTTTTGCAAATATACATCATCTATGCACAACATGGCTACTCCCACTTGTGTGACATATGCATAAAGTGATTAAATCATATATTTCACAAGTACACATAATGATCATTTTAGGTGTATGTCAGTGTACATACAAAAAATAGATTATACACACATCAAAGGTACACATGGTGACTAGCTTATGTATAAATTACATATTACTAGTGTGACTAGTTAATACCCATATAAAAGGTAGACATAGTGACTAGATCAAGCATGCATCATGGAAACCCCATATTTGCACATAAACATAAAACTTGAAATAAAATTTTTCTATTTTAAAATAATATATCAATCAACCATAATCATGATACACTAGATGGTAAAATAATTTCCACTTGAAGATGTTGCACATGCAACATTGAAAAGAGAATGCAACCTAATGTGAAGAATCAGAAATAACAAGTAGGTGATATAGAGCTCATCCTAAACAGCTTCCCTTGATGAGGGTAGCATAGTTTTGGCATGATATCTCCAAATAAGGTACCTTAAGGGAGAACATAGACAAGTTACACAGTTCCTCCTTTAGGTTTATAGGTGTTAGCAGAATGGTAACACCTCAAAGGCATTATGTAAATTTTTCTATAACCAAATGAATTCCCTAAAAAGGAAAATAAAAAAATTAGAACTTAGAAACTTTTGAATAATTATTCAAATGATAATTTAAGGTGTTTCAAGAATCTAAGGTGATATACCCAATTCACAAAGTGAAACAATGAAAAGTGTGGTGTGGTTTCTTTCTTTTGCTTCTATGGTTTTCGACCTAAATGGAGAAAGACCAATTATTCAACATTTCACTCAAGAACAAAGCCTTGACATTTCAATGCAAAGGAGATTGAAATATAAGAAAGGGAAGGTTCTAGGGATTGAATAATGTATAGTGAGGGGTTAACCACCAAGTGTAAAATTGGAAAACACAAAATGTTGGAAAAAATAGTTTGATATGCAAAATGACCTAGAAATGCAAGTAAAATGCAACAGAAAACTATGAAACTAGAAATGTCCACATGGAGAACTAAAGATGGTAGAATGGAGGTATGGATCACTAAAAATTCTACTCTTGAAGTGGGTTGGGACTCATATGCCAGGATGGGTGAATTAGTATAGTTTTTTGGAAAATGCACTAAAGTAGTTTTTAGCCAAAAGAGTATCTAGATCTGTAAAAATCTTGTTTAGGCCTGTACAATGGGACTCATTCACCAATAGTGGTGAATCAATACACTTCTACTTTACCAAAAATTATAAAGTATATTTTTCACCTCTTGGTTTTCTTTGTTGTTCTTGACTTGTTTTCGGATTCAAAACTATAAAATACCACATGCAGGTCTTTTCCAAGCTTCTGTGAGGCTTGATGACAACTTTGAAATTTTTTAGGGACTTGATAACTATTCTCCAACTTTTCTTCTTGGAAAATAAGCAACCTAGCTCTACAAATCACACACAAGAAGAGGGAAAAATTTTGTGGGGTCAGGGAATAGGGGTTTGGCTTGGTCAAACCACTTATTGGTAATTAAACCTTGAAATAGAATGAGATATTAAAGAGAATGATGAATGAAAAAATAGAAATGTTACAACTCAGGAAACCCTAGTAATAAGGTTTTGCAAAACATGTAAGTAATGGCTCCAATGGATGTAGACTTGGAATATTTCTTGATGTTGATAGATCTTGAATGCAATGCTTGCTTGAAAAGAAAATCCTACATCACAATTGTTAGCTCTAAAATAACATGATGCAAGTAATCCTTGACATAATGATTGATAATTTAAGAATGCTCTTGAATGCTTGATAATTTTCCCTTGAAATAACTTGAATGCTCTTGTGAACGTTCAAGTTCTATTGTGAACTCTCTTGAATGCTAGGTGTGAATATGAGTGAAAGTACACTTAATTTATACTAAATTATACAATAATTACTAATATTGCAACACTACAAGCCAACATCAAATCTAGGAGAATAAAATCCCAGCAAAAATTTAATTTAAATTTGAACTTTGGTCACACAGGACTCATTCACCTAAGGTTAATGCAAGATAATTCTAGGATGAAAATGCACTCCAATTTATCAAAAATGTGATGCTCTATATGCAATATCACCAAAATGAAATGAAGAAAAATGTAGTGTGGATTCTTTCTTTCGCTTCTAGGGTTTTGCACCTAAAATGAGAAAGACCAAATTTTCAACCATTCACTCAAGAACAAACCCTTGGGATTTCAATGCAAAGGAGATTGAAATATAACAAAGGTAAGGTTCTAGGGATTGAATAATGTTTAATAAGGGGTTCATCACCAAGTGTTAACTTGGAAAACACAAAATGTTGGAAAACATAGTGTGATGCAAAATGACCTAGAAATGCAAGTAAAATGCGACAAAAAACTATGAAACTTGAAATGTGCACCTAGATAACTTAAGATGGTGGAATGGAGGTCTGGATCACTAAAAATGTTACTATTGAAGTTGACTTAGACTCATATTCCAAGCTAAGTGAATCAATCTAGGTTTTTGGAAAATGCACTAGAGTAGGTTTCATGCAAAAGGGTATCCAAATCTACAAAAATCCTATGAAGCCTTGTATAGTGGGACTCATTCACCAATAGTGGCGAATCAGTACACTTTTACTTTTCTAAAAATTCTAAAGTGGATTCTTTTCCTCTTGGTATACTTTATTCTTCTTGACTAGTTTCAAGATCCAAATCTACAAAATACCACTTGTAGGTCTTTTCCAAGCTTCTCCAAGGCTTGATGACAACTTTGACAAATTTTAGGGACTTGAAAACTTTTCTCAAATTTTGCTTCTTGGAAAATCTGCAACCTAGCTATGTAGATCACACAAATGAAGAGGGAAAAATGTTGTTGGGTTAGGGAATAGGGGTTTTCCTTGGTCAAACCCCTTATTGGTAATTAAACCTTTAAATAGAATGAGATATAAAAGAGAATGATGAATGGACAAATAGCAATGTTGCAACTCACCAAACCCTAGCAATAAGGTGCTACAAAACATGTAAGTAATTGCTCCAATGGATGTAGAATTGGAATCTTTCTTGATGTTGATAGATCTTGAATGCAATGATTTCTTGCAACACAAATCCCTCATCACAATTGTTAGCTCTAAAACAACATGATGCAAGCAATCTTTGACATGATAATTGACAATTCAAGAATGCTCTTGAATTCTTGAGAATCTATTCTTCAAATATCTTGAATCCTATTGTGAATGCTCAAGTGCTCTTGTGAACTCTCTTGAATGCTAGGTGTGAATATGAGTGAAAGAACTTTGTATTTATACTTAATTATGCAAGAATTCTTGAAAGTACAACACTACAAGGTGACATCAAATTTAGGAGAATAAAAAACCACTAGAAATTTAATTTAAATTTAAATTTTGGCCACATAGGACTCATTCACCCAAGGTGGTGAAAAAGTCCCATTACACATAATGTATGGGACCAAAAATGAAGTGTCTAGAAATGTGTGAAATCTACGTTGGGGCCAAAAAGACCTAGGTGGGACTCATTTTCCCAAGGTGTTGAATGAGTCCCAGACACTAAATCTAGGCCACATAAGCTAGAAACACCTGAATGATAATTGGTTACTAGTTGGTGTTAGGATTATCCTCAAAAAGATGCAATAAATGAGGCTTATTGATAAAAAATAGGGTCATTTAAAGTATAAGAAAGCCCAAATATTAATGACAGGCATGGAGGAATGTGGAAGTGTGCTACAACACTTTACAACACTGCAAATAAGGAAAGGTTATTGTTAATTATGATTAAAATTATCTTTATTATACTTAGTTAATTTATTAAACCCTAGAAAAGAGTGAAAGTGTGTTACAACACTTCACAAAACTTTTGCAAGGAACCATTAAATTCCATTAGTTCACAAAAGACAAATACCTATGTGAATGTGTTACCAACATTACAATAATAAATCAAGGCATCATTAAGCCAAAATCCACAAGGAGGACCCAAACAAGTGTGAAAAATGTTGAAGGATCATTTTTTTGAAACTACATTTATCCCCCACTTTATTGAGAGGAGGAACCTACTTCAAAATCACACTAAAGTAGACAAACATGCACCAAGAGGGATTCTAATGAACCAATTCTATAAAGATGAGACAACAACAATCAAGAGGTTTGATCAAGCCACCAAGATCAAGATCCCATGGAAAACTAAACATAAGCACAAAGGAACACACATGAAAATGATATAAAGAATAGTGATAAGGCCAATAATACATTTCCAAAGGAGAAAAGTGAAAATAAAAGAAAAAAATGAATCAGATTAAGCTTTTAACATTTGTCTCTCTTGATGTGTATCATATCTAGGCTATTTTTCTAGAAAAAAGCATACTCACTCTGAGGCAACAAAACTTCTAGGTTTCTGCCTAGTGAGAATTCCTAAAAGGTGAGAAACATATACTCATGGCTAGTATGCACTCACACACACTAAAGTGGATATGGGGAAATTCATGCCTTGGATTGGGCTTCCTACTCAACCATACTAGATTTATACCTCTTGATAACTTTAATAAGGCACAACACAAAAATGATTTTTTGAGCTTCATGAGACAAGCAAAACTTCATATGCTTGGAGCTCTCATGAACAAACAAGATGGCTCGATAAGCATGAAAGTTGTATTATACAAGGTGGCCATATAACAACAAATGAAAAATGCAAAGAATGTTTAAAGGAGTCTTGCTTAGTTCATGTGAGGTCTTTAACTTAGGGGACATCATGCCTAATGTATCCAAGAGAGGACCAATCAAAGAATAGAAAATTCACAAATTAGGGAATGCAATGTGTCACATCAATCCACTTAGAGGAATGTAATATGCTAAGAGAGATCACACTCGTGAAGGACATTACACCCAATGTCATCCACAAAGTGACAAAACATCATAGGAAGTAAGAAGGCTACACTAAGAACCAATAAAAGGAAAAATGAAAAAGAATAATGCCAATGTATGCCCCCACTTTAAAGGAATTACTAAACACTATGCTATGAGCAATTATTTTGAAGTAGAAAAGGAAAAATGAAAACAAGAAAGAAGATATGAGAGCCAACATGGAAAGCCCTGTGCCAAGTCATATATTTCCCAATAAAGTTGCATCATGTAAGAGAAAAAGAAAAGGGAGGGTTTTCCCCTAAAATGAAAACACCAAACACATAAGGGATCTATGAATTTGGGGTCAATATGTTCTTTACTGTAATGATTTTAGAGAGCTTGAAACTATCATCATCCCCCAAATACAAATAGAACTAGAAGAATGACACAACGAGAGTGAAAACAAAGAAATTTTTTTTGGGTCAGCATGGAAGAGACATAGGGTGTCTCGATGCCTTGCATCATCTCCAAAAGGAGAACACAATACAAATAAAAATAAAAGGAAAAATAAATAGGAAAATATTTTGGGTCAACATGAAGGAGAAATGAATGTCTCAATGCCTTGTCTCATCCCCAAAAGTAAAACACAAAATAAAAAGATTAAAAGTGAAAGTGATGCATGACATAGAGAAGAATGAAGGTACAAATAGAGGAATGCCACAAAGAGAGAGAGAACATAAAATAGAACATCATAGGGGATCACATCACACACATGTAATTTCACAGAAGAGTCTAAAAATAAAAAGAAAAAGAAAATGCAAAGGACTAGTAAGGAAAATGTGAGTTAACCTATGAGCAAGTCATCCACCTCCGACTAATGTTATGTGTATGCCAAGGGTGGGAAACAACCTAAAGAGACAAGGGAAAGTGTCGAACTAGGAGAAGCACTAGGTACAACACTCTTGATAGGAGATTTTTCATTTAAGCTCATGGAAGAGGAAAACAATGTGTTCAATTCATTATCCCCTTTTTCAATTTTAACAATCTCATCATCATGATGTAGGTTAACCATAATAGGAGGTTGAATGATACCATCCATTGAATATTTCAACTCTTTTTGTGGTCTTTGTATTGCTTCATTTTGTTTCAGTGGGGGAGGGGTGTCATCATGCATTGCTTCAATCAAGTTTGGATTTTAATTTTCTTTGTTTAATTCTTTGTGCAATTTACGAGCAAGGGCACGAAATCTTTTCCTACACTCTCTAGAACCTCTATTTCTTTTGGTTTTGTTTTAAAGTTTCATTTATGTAGGAGTAGTTTGATCAACCATAGGTTTCTTTTCTCCCCTAAGGGGAGGAATGGAAGGAAACATAGGATGTTTCTCAACCACTTTCTCTTTTGCTTTATAAACTTGCTTTATTCTAGGAGGTGTGATGGGGTTTTTTTCATTAGATCTTGGCCATTTGGAGGATGTAGGTAAAGTTTCCATTATTGGTTGGTCTTGGTTGTTTCATCCTTGTTTAGGTTGAAGCATGGTTTCTTCTAGGATTCAAGGCTTGGAGGTTGACAAGGACATGCTTCAGAGGGATAATTCTACTATCTTCTTTGTCTTGAACATTTTGTAGGACAAGAAAAAGAAGTCTTCCCTTGGCTTGATAGGTTCCATAGGCTCAGGCCAAAATTCATCTAGGGAAAAGTTTCTTTTGATGACAAGAGGTTAAAGAAACTATGGTGAATAGTGAATATCTCATTCTCAAAGGGAAACTTAAGGAATTTATGCACAACTGAAGGGAAACTTTAGGCATTTATGCACAACTGAAGGGATTGTGACATCTAATATTTTTTGTACTATTTGCATTGTTAGGGTGATTGATCCTATTGTAGTACATGTAAATCCATGGTGTTTCTAGATCCATGCTTTTAGTATATCATATTCATCTTGATAGAGATCGTGCAAAAGTAGGAATTCCTCGGTAATCACATTCTCTCCATAGGAGGGGTCTATTAGTATCCCATTAGTGGGATTGTCATAGATTCGGTTGCCTATGTAGAGAGAACAATCAGGAAAATGTTTAAGTGTATCCTTAGAGGAGAAAGCAATGTTAAGAGGACTCTTAAGTTAGCCCTTATGAGGGATGACGTCAATTGAAACTATCATTTCATCCATAGGATTAGTATTGATAGCATTATTTAAAACATAAGCATTGTTTTCATCATTTATATAAACATTCATCACATCATTATTTATAGTTTCACTAGTTTTGATAAATGAAATATTGTGTTTGGGCATTGGGTTGGTAAAAAATTTCAAATTTTGGTTAAAAGGGGCTACAAAATTATTGCCTTGAACACTAATGCCTCCAA